>JASDQU010324062.1:0-12964 GCA_032191745.1 Picea mariana
TTATGCAGGAATGCAAAATAATACAAAAATAACCATGAATATAAAGATGCAGTGGAAATAACACTTCATTTCATTAATATCAAAGAATTGAAATTTGTTTACAGACGGAATGGAAATAAACTAGCTAGGGTGCTGGTAGCTTATCCCTAAGAAGAGATGTGGCATCTACAGGCCTCTGAACTCATGTTACAATGAAGCTCGAAGGCCTATATATTATTGAGAAACATTGAAAACCCTAAACATCCAAAAAACTAACCCTAGGAGATGAAACACCATAATATGGGCCCCATTGGGGTAAATTGGTACATCAATTTCTTGGGGTCGTAACTTTGGCGTACTATCTCCGTTTGATGCACATGATACATCGTTAGAAAGATCTATCCGAGGAATACACTTCCGACAAGGAATATTGAGTCTGGTACAGACTCATATTCTTTAATAGATTTGATGCCCAAAAAATGTCGTTTAGGGCCTCAAAACAGCTTCGGAAGTTTAGGACCCGAAAAACTGCCAAAAATAGTAAATTGTGCTCCAATCAAGGAAATTGAAAAATTGAAAGAAACAATGGTGGGGGTCCAAGTGGAATAGGTGGGTGGGCACCAATATTCCAAGTGGAATAGGTGGGTGGCCACCAATATCCACCTAGATCATTC
Source organism: Picea mariana (assembly GCA_032191745.1). Classification (NCBI taxonomy): domain Eukaryota; kingdom Viridiplantae; phylum Streptophyta; class Pinopsida; order Pinales; family Pinaceae; genus Picea; species Picea mariana. The sequence goes on from JASDQU010324062.1 coordinate 654, forward strand.
CTCCCTCGTTAGGAAGCAATGGTCCCATTGCGTTGAGTTCCTCCATGAGATGAGGAAACTTCTATTAAACGTGGTCCCTTGTGAGCCACTTGCCTTCTTTGACAACTTGATATAGTCGGATCCTCTGCTGGCGGGTGTTCTTGATCTATGTGTCCATAATCTGATCAGTTGTGGCTTGTTCCAAGCAGTCTGAATTTAACTCTGTTGGTGTGAGTTGTTCTGCCATGTCAGATGTGTCCGCTAGAGGTGGAAAGTAGGGCCAAAGGCATTCCACATTGAACATTGGGTGAAAACCAAGGAATGGTGGAATACTGAGCTTGAAGGCATTTTCCCCTACAACCTTGGTGATGGTTTATGACCCATATCGGAGTGGGCGAAGCTTGCGGTGCGGTCCAACAAGGCACTCCTTCTGCAAATGTAGCCACACTTTGTCACCCACCTAGAAGTTGTGTTGCACCCAATGTTGGTCATGCTGCTGCTTGTACTTAGCATTGGCTCTATCCAATATGTCATGAACCTATTGGAGAATGTGATAAATGCACTCAATGAAGTTGTTCTCCTTGGTAGCTTTAGACTGGACATGAGCCACTTGAGTAGCTGCAAAGGGCATGACTACGTTAATGGGACATACTGGTTGGAATACCAAGCCCACCTGAAAGGGCTTGTGGCCGGTTGAGCTGTGGAGGGCTCAGTTATAGCTATGTTGTACATAGGGGAGGCTCTCATCCCATGTGCGTGGATGCTTTGAGTTGTACATGTGCAAATGTGTATGATCATCCTGTTGACGACCTCTATCTGGCCATTAGTTTGGGGATGGAAATCTGTGGACTTGGTGAGCTTGGTTTCCATCATTGACCACAGGCTTGACCAAAATATACTGAGGAACCTGCTATCCCAATCTAAGATGATAGACAATGAGATCCCAAACTGTACCCACACTCGTTCAAAGAAGAGTTTAGCAATGGCTTCTGTTGTGATATTCTTCTTACAGGCCGCCATAATGGCCATCTTCGAGAATCTGTCGACGACCACGAAAACACAATCGTTGCCATACTTAGTAGAAGGAAGGATCGACATGTAATCCATGGAGATGGATTCCCAAGGTCGACTAGGGGTAGAAAACAAAGTATAGAGGCCTTGCTTCTTGATGGTCGGTTTGAAAATGGCGCAAGCAGTGTAGGATTTGATGTACTTCCCAACATCCTGTCGAAGGTTTGGCCAATAGAAATACTTTTGCAGTACTACCATTGTTTTCTCGACCCCTAAATGCCCAACGAACCGACTGTAGTGCGCTTCCCAAATCATCTTGGCATGCTCGTTTGAAGTCCGAACACAAAGGTGTCCCAAGTGACATAGTAGTGCATCTTGGAGGTGAAAATTTGGAACTTGGTTACCCTCCAAGAGCGTCTTGTATGTGTGGCTGAATTATGGATCGCTCTTATAGAGAAGTGGTCAATCAGAAGTCTTGTGCCCAAAATATTTGAGCACGGTGGTTTTCGCCATGATCGGTGGTCGGCTGAGGCAATTTGCAACATTATTGGTGTTGCCCTTCTTGTACTTGATGTTCAAATGGAACTGTTGTAGATATCTGGACCACTTTTGATGGCGATCGTTATGCAACTTCCCTTGTGTCTGTATGAACTGAAGGAGTCAATGGTCTATGTGGATGATCGTTTCCTTCCCCAAAATGTAATGCTTCCATTGTCAATAAGATTGCACAATGAAATACATTTCTTTGTCATAAGTGGGATACTTTCGGACTGTTTCGGACAGTGTCACATTGTGATATGCCACTGGATGCCTCTGTTGAGTAAGAACTGCCCCAATAGCATAGTCTGAGGCATCCGTCTTGATCTCAAATGGTTGTTGCAAGTCTGGTAATGTGAGCATTGGGGCACAACATAGGCGATGTTTCAATTCTACGAACGACTTCTATTGAGATTCGACCAAAATAATTTTTCTTTCGATCCTCCCTTGGTGATTTGACTCAAGGGCTAAGTTATATGAGAGAATCCCAACACGAACCTGCAGTAGAAATTAGCAAGATCCAGAAAGCTGCGAATATATGTTAGAGTGGTCGGGGTTGGCCAATCCCGAATGACTTGGATCTTGGTTGGATCCACATGCACCCTACGCTCATCAATAATGTATCCCATATACTAAACCTGGGTCATGCCAAAAGTGCACTTCTCCAAATTGGCACACAACTTGTGTTTCTGCAATGTTTGGAGGACCTATCGGATGTGGTGGAGGTGCTCTTCCCAAGTATGACTGAAGATCAGGATGTCATCCAAGTACACTACTACAAATGAGTTGGTGAATGGATGCAATATGTCGTCCATCAGCCTCATCAAGGTTGTGGGAGCATTCGTCAACCCAAAAGGCATGACCCTCCATTCAAAAAGGTCCTCTGTTGGTAGAAGGCCGAAGTGGAAAGAAGGATAATTGTGGGGAAATAAAGCATGCAAAAACTAAAGTAACAGCTGGAGGGAAACACAACATGCGTGCATGCAAGAAAACGTGCACAAGGAAAGTGATAGCTGGGAGGAAGAACAACACACGCGCATGGGAGGAAGACCTAACGTTGATATGGTTAGGGTTTTGGGAATGTATGGTAAACGACTGAAGAGCCCAAAATGTATAAATATATATACATAGATATCATAAGGGGTTAGTTCTTTCTATTTTGTTTTATGCATTATTGTTCCATCATAGATGTGTACTAGTTGATGTGAGATGTAATGTTGTTATGAACCATTTTTGTAAGCTGTTGATCTAGAAGAGAGGAGGGAAGGAAGATCTGAGGATTAGATCGCAGGTTGAGGAGCCTAGTGCAATCTTGTCCGCCTCATATAGATATTACCCATCGAAGGAGGATTGTAAGCATGCAGTGCTGTAGACGCAAAACTATCTTAATGAAAGAGCCAAGAGACAAATATTTGTGGACGTAGCCCAGGAGGGGGTGAACCACAATAATATATGTGTACTATGATGAATGCATGCATATATTTATCTCATTTCAGTAGTTAATTGTTGTGATTAACAAATGAATGAATTATTCTATTTGTTGTGACATATGGTTACGTTATTAAGGAAATAAGTTACCGAAGATAATGCATATTCGTGAATATAGTAGATTGCAATTACAATTTATAGTAGATGGCTCTGAATACATATCTCCTATATCATATTCAATCCTGGGTTGTAAACACCTGAGTCTTACAACCACCCATTAAAGCTATCTCGGGTGAGACTACGTGGCGCATTTTGTGTGTTGTGTTGCCTTTTGGTTTACTAGGAGGGCCGATAGTTTTAGAGGATTTGTTGGAACCCTGAATGACATGAACCCTGGTTCAATAACTCAGATGATAGACTTGAACTAGTAACCAACAACTGGTTCTGTTTCCATTAGTAGGAATGAGAGAGGACTGAGTAGAGGATATAGATTGAGCGAGAAAAGAACGAAGAAAAGAAGAGAACAATGAACTAGTAGAAGGGAATGTTGAGACCATGGAACCCTACGAAAGAAAAAATTGAAGGTTGGTTGAGAACCAAAGAACTAGAGTTTTCATAGAAAGACAATAGAAACCCTAGAATCACACCCCACAAATATCTGGACAAATACATGTTTACTGATTTGCACGAAGTCTTTTTCTATGATTTTCCGCATCTACTACAAGAGTGGATACTAAGGTTGAAGGATAACCATGTGATGCACCAGATTCAACAGTTAGACTGAACCCCAGTATAGATTGAGCAGTTACAACAAGTGAACAACAAATTCACCCATGTCGTAGACTTTTGGCTTGACAGTATTGTGGTAGGCTTCATAATAGAGTTTGAAGTTGACACAACAAAGTCATACAACACAGCGGAGCATGAATTTCTACGTGGACCTTGAGGAAGGTACATTCGAGCATTGTATACTTCTATTAAGATACTGTTATATAACAAAGGTGTAATGACAATGGAATCATACAACTAAACTTCCCTGTGTGGATGTGGGAAGGGGGGAAGCACTGACAGAGAGATGATAAATGGAAGGAGGTAAGGATAAAGGCAAGAAGGAGGAGGAACCCTTGGACTCGATCATGATGAACGACAACCAGATCAAGTGGATCTTGGCATCAATGGGAAGGATATGTAGAGGGGTACCCTACCAATACAAGATGAATACCAAGAAGAGAGTTGTAGCTGTGAGGCAAGGCTTGGCAAGCGATGAGGAAGAGGTAGAGGATCTTCGGGTTGTGGAGCAGATTGAGGAAATCCTGCACGCAACATATGAGAGGAAGACGAGAGGTCCAAGAGAGGGCGGAGAAGGAAGCCATCCTATCAATATTAATGTCAGTGTGGAACCCATAAACCCATCTGCGACTAATACACCAAAGAGAACACCACCATTTATACAACCGAAGTTCAGAGGAAGTTCGATAGCAGGAATTACATCTACACAAGGAGCAACAACTGGGGGAGCCAGTTCAGGCAACACTAGTCAAGTATCTACACTGCACAAACGAGGTAGTAGTTCAGTATTTAGAATGGAAGGACACGATCCCACCATCAGATTACTAGAATTTCGAGGAGAAGCAACATAAGACCCTGAGAAGCATTTGTTCATTTGTGCAAAGATCTGGGAAGAAAAACAGATCACCGATGAAGATACTATATTGACGCAACTAGCGATTACGCTAAGAGACCGCGCACTATACTGGAACATGAGTCTAGACACAAACAATGCCCCTAGGAAAACAAGGACACTAGATGACATTAAGAAGTTATTAATAAATGAGTTCCATAAGCCAAGCTCAGAGGATCAGTACATGAACGAGATGATTGAAGTAAGAGAGAAACCAAGAGAGTCTGTATGGGAGATCGATCCGAGATTTAAGCGACCGAAGGGGAAGTTAAAATACCTCATGACCGATATGCAACATCGACACCTGTTTGCCAACTCATTACTCCCACATTTGAAATATCCTTTATGACAGCAAAAAATTCAGATGTAGGCAGCCTTACAACTGGAAGAGAAACAATACCAGTAGACAGACCCAACTATCGAGGAATTGAAGGAGGATTTGAAGAATCTAACATTTCAGATGAACCAGAATAAGAACAAAGACAAATGAGAAGTCGTTTGGTGTACCACATGTAGGACGAAAGGACACCACAAGAATGAATTCCCAACGTTCGCACATTATATGGCAGCAGGAATGCCAAATTTGTTACCACCGGGAGGACTTTGGTGTGAAATCTGTAAGAAACTGGGTCACGACCCTTATCACTGCATGATGATGCAGAAATATTAGACAGTCCCCAAGAGTTCATATTTCACCTTTTGTAAGTTAGTGAGCCACGACGATAAATATTATAGAAATATGGAGCTAATGCGAGAAAGGACATCAGATGCGTATAGAGTACAGGCTGAAATGATGACTGGGCAAGTAGTGCCATAGTTCAATCTAGTTCCAGCTTCATACAACACCACGCAACAACAATATCACACTACGCAACAATGATACAATAACGTGCAGCCACAGTACAACCCCTCACAACCCTAGTACAATACCACACAGTATAATCAGGTGCTTCAGTATAACGCGTCAAGAGGAGACCAAGAAGGATACAAAGGAGGAGGGTGAACCAGAGGAGGTTTCAGACGAGGTAGAGGACCAGTCACATGTCACAATTGTTAACAACCAAGACATTATGCACGAGAATGTCCACTACCACCAACAACTTGTATGTATTGTCGAGCATTGGACCATGATACAGAAGAATGTTTGACATTACACGTAAAGATTTAGGAAAAGAGGAATCAAAACAACCAGAATGTTCAGTGGATCTTAGTCGAAACAAGGGATGAAGGACGAAACATCAACATAGTTACTCGTGGAGGATCTAAAACATGCATTGATGCAGTTCGACAGGAACCAGTGTAGAACCAATGGGTAAAGAAGAACACTGAACCAAGGAAGCAGTTCAACGCGCAGAAGGAAAATGAGATATTCAAAGTGGTCAGACAAGAGTTTTAGAAGGCAGACATAGCATCAACTTCAACTGCGCAGCAAAACAAGGAAGCACCAGAATACGAGATGCCGATATCATTAGACCATACCAACTAGCTGCAACCCATGGGACAAGTAAGTACAATCAAAGAATTTTTTCAATCATGCGTGAAAGTGTTAAGTGATCCCTCATCTATGAAAATATTGCAAAACATACTAGAAAAATGTAGCAACAAGAAGCAAGAAAATCTAGAGCCGAAAACAATTAATCACCTACACAAAAGATGAAGAACAAATAGGGAATTTATAATGAATGATAACATTGGGCATTTCAACATGGGAGACATCATAATGGATCTAGGATATGAAGTAAATGTATTACCAAAAAAGACATGGCAATGCATGGGAGATCCAACATTGGGATACTCAAATGTTCAATTGAAACTAGAAAACCAACACAGAGTCCTACCAATAGGTAGATTGAAAGGAGTGCTAGTAGATCTTGATGTAGTGCACACTAAAGAATATTTTGAAGTCATTGAAATCGTGGAAGACACAACACCTTACTCGACATTTCTTGTTCTGGATTGGGAATTTGACAACCAGGCCATAATCATGCTAAATATAAGGAAAATGACATTTGAGTCAGGAGAATATAGGGTCATCGCACCATTAGACCCATTAGAAGAGGAGAGGCTTGTAGAACCTACTTGCCCAGACTTAAAGGAAATCAACCAGTTGTACAGAACAACTGTGCGCGATGAGGACTATGTAAACCCAACTATAGATGTGATACTCAGTTGGTGGAACATTACTTCATGTGAAATAGACTCAGACACCGGGTTAGAAAACTGGCAGCAAAGGCTATACAAATTATCCATGAGAAGATGTGCAAGAATAGACCGCGCAGTAAGATGGGTAGGCACATGAATCAGGGAACCACCCGATTTCCACAGAATGAACGATTTGGAAACATTCTTGACATAATACAAAGATGCAATGTTAGAGAATCAGAGACTATTAGCACTTGACCTAGCACTCAAGGCCACACCCACAAGATGGTGGGGCGCACACAAAGAGACAATCACAAACTGGTATTAATGTAAGCGATTACTGCGCATAAGGTTCGACATAGAACATAAAAGCAACAAACAACAGAAATATGAAGGACAAGGGACACCAGTAGAACACTTGGAGAAGTGAAAAACGCTGTGGAAAATTACACCACCAGAGGAATGGCCTCATTACTTCATACACACTCTAGAGGGCATACCAACGATTTGGTACACAGACCAGGAATTGTGCAAAGGAACTACGACCTGGATGATGTTGCAACAAACCATTTCAATTACTTTATCATTTGAACATGAGAACCCCAACATAGGCACATCCCTTAAACATATTAGAGGAGTAATATTCATCGAAGAACCAAAAGTAGAATTGATCACCGAAGAACAACAATGGAACAAGCAGACAGTCAAGGAACTGTTGCCATGTTACCATGTACAGGAGGAAGCACTGGATGAAGACGATCTGTGCAATATATAGATCAAAGAAGTAGAAGGCGAAAGAGATGTGGAAGGACCAACCATAGAATCAGAAGTCATTTATGTGACAATCAAGGTAAATAAAGTTAACATCGAGACAAATGAGGATCCCAAAATGGCCAACATTGGAGATTACTAGGATGAGAAAATAGTGGAAAGCATCACCAAATTGTTACACGAGTATAACGACTTATTTCCCACAACCTTTACAGAGATGAAGGGTATAGCCGGAGAACTAGGAGAAATGAAGATACCACTCATACTTAACATGAGACCTATTAGACAACGACCCTATAGATTGAACTTGATATGCAAACAAAAAGTCAGAGCTGAGATCGACAGGATGCTCAAAGATGACATCATAGAATTGGTCAAGGAATCAGAGTGGATAAGTCCAATGGTAGTACAAGACAAGAAACAAGAAGGGATTAGGATATGCATCGACTTGAGGAAGTTGAATGATGCATGCCTACACGACCCATTCCCTACACCGTTCACGGATTAAGTGTTAGAGAACATGGGGGGACATGAAGCCTACTCATTCACTGATGGATTCTCATGCTACCATCGGATTAAGATAGAACAAGAGGACAGATACAAGACAAAGTTTGCGACAAAATGGGGATCTTACCAATAAACAACCATGCCGTTTGGACTGAAGAATGCATCTGCAATATTTTCCAGAGTGGTCATCGCAACATTTAAGGAATTCATCCATCAATTTTTTGAAGTATACCTAGATGATTGGACAGTCTATAGTCTGTTGAAAAACCATGTGGAAATGTTACGACTGATGTTAGAAAGATGCAGACAGTGCCAAATATCAATGAATATAAAGAAATGCATATTTGGAACACCGTTTGGGATACTATTAGGTCATATAGTATGCAAACAAGGGTTATTAGTAGATCCAACAAATATCGTAGTAATTGTTAACTTGTCAGCACGAAGAACAGTTCGTCAGCTAAGAGAAATGTTAGGACACACAGGATACTACAAGAAATTCATCAAAGGATATGCGCAGATCATAGCACCAATGAAAAAGCTGTTAAGGAAGGATACAAAGTTTCAGTGGAGCGACGAATGTCAATACGGTTTGGACACTCTGAAGGAAAATATGGTTACTGCACCGATATTAGTATTTCTAGATTGGGAAAATACATTCCATGTGCATGTAGATGCATTAGCGATAACACTTGGAGCTATCTTGGTGCAGCCAGGAGCGGGAGAATTGGAACACCTGATAGCATTTGCGATAAAAAATTATCAGACTCAGAATAGAACTATAACATGACAGAAGGAGAAGGCCTAGCCATGGTCTATGCATTGCAGAAGTTCATGCATTACTTATTACGAAAACACTTTAAAATGTTCACATATCACTCAGCCCTGAAATACATAGTCAAAAATCCAGTGTTTGGGGGGAGAATCTGTTGATGGTTACTGTTATTTCAATAATTTGACTTTGAAGTAACAGTTAAACCTGGAAAACTAAATGCAGGACCTAACCACCTATCAAGGGTCACAAATAGAGAAGAATCTACAAATATAGAAGACAACTTTCCGGATGCACAGTTATTCTCAGTAGAGATTGTTGATGAATACTTCATGGATATCACTCAATACTTGAGTACAGGTACTACGCCACAAGAATATAACACCATGTAGAAGAAGAACCTGGTAGTCTGCGCTGCCGACTATCAACTAATTGTAGGACACCTATACAAAATGGGCGCATATAGCATTCTGTGAAGATACCTATTAGAGCATGAAAGACCAAGAGTTTTAGTAGAATCCCATGAGGGAATAGCAGGAGGGAACTATGCAAGTAAAGCTATCGTGCAGAAGGTATTGAGCGCAGGACTATGGTGGCCAACAATTCACAGAGACTCGAAGGAGTACTGTCAAAAATGCGATGTTTGTCAAAGGGTAGGCAAACCCAACATAAGGGACGAGATTTCATTACTAGCACAAGTAACATTATAGGCATTTGATAAATGGGAAATAGACTTTGTGGGACCAATCAACCCACCATCCAAAATAATAGGAGCAAGGTACATTATCACCGCGACAAAATACTTAACAACATGGGCAGAAGCTGCGCCAGTAAAAGATTGCAACGCAAAAACACAGTTTATGTTTGAACAAGTCATTACAAGATTTGGATGCCCAAGAATTTTGATGAGTGACCAAGCCATGCACTTCATCAATAGAACCATCCAGGCAATGACTGAAGAATTTGAAGTCCATCATTAGAAGAGCACACCATATCACCCACATGCAAATGGCACAGTAGAAGTATTCAACAAAATTTTGGAGAATGCGCTGACAAAAATCTGTAACGTCAAAAGGGATGTCTGGGACCTCAAAGTACCTGTAATATTATGGGTATACAAGAATACATGAAAAAAATTGACGGTGCACACACCATTTAAACTGGTTTACGACCAAGAAGCAGTGGTACCATTATAATTTTTAATACCAAGAAGCAGTGGTACCATTAGAATTTTTAATACCAAGAAGTGGTACCATTACAATTATTGACCATGGAGGAAGACTGAATCTAGGTAGGATTCCATCAACAAATGTAGAAAACAAGAGACAAATCTTGGCATGATAGACACATTAAGAAGAAAACGTTCAAGGAAGGAGATCTCGTATTGATGTATGACAACAAATCGTTATAGCACCCAGGAAAGCTTAGAATGCATTGGTTAGGACCATGCAAAGTAAAATATGTTATAGATGGAGGCACTATACAGTTAAGAGATTTAGCAGGCGTAGAACTCAGAGGAATTATCAACGTGAGCCGACTGAAGCTGTACAAGGACACACGACCACCCACCGCGCAGTAAAAAAAATAAAAATTTGAAAAGAGAACAAAAAGGAAACAAAACTAAAAAGGGCATAGTACACCAGAGGTAGAAAGGCCACATGAATTTAGAAAAATAAATTCGACAAGGAAAAGAACAATAGTTACATACAAAGGGAAAAAGAAAGGCGACAAAAGTAGCATGACATGATGACACTAGGTAAAATTAAAGAGAGGCAAGGATCGATGGGATGCCACATTAATCGCACCAACAGAACAAGGGGCAACATGAGTAATGATAAGTATGAAACTGTCGAAGATGCATTGAACCCGTAATTAAGGTGCATTTAACCCATAACCAAGAAATTGTACTTGACAAGATTCATGGGAAAGCCATACAACACACGGATGCAAGAGCCCATAGTCTATTCACGAAGACAGAGCAGACAAAGAGGGACAGAGGCGAAAGAACATAGAGAGAGTTCACGGAGACCACATAGACCGTTCGATTCTAGTAGCCATTTGATACTCCCCACTATGGCATTGCCCAAGAAAATAGAAGCGAGCCAGATGGTCAGAAGAACCAGAGTTCAAAACAGGTCATGAGGACAGCCGGAGGAAGGTGAACAACAGTCACCATAAATTATCAACATCGACGAAATTCCATCCCCAAAGATGCTACCAGTACAATCCACACCTATCCTTGAAGAAATCCAACAGCCAGCATCGGAGGGCATGAGCAAGGAAATACCAACGGAAGTACTAGATCCACAGAACCAGGGAATGGAAACCCTAAAGGGAACGTAGCTAGAGCATACAAAGGCAGCTCTGAAGGTCAATGGGATGATGTTGAATATGCAAACAACAGTGGAGCCAGATGAGTCTGAAATGACCATCTCAGAACACCTAGCAAGAGATACCGCAAAAGATATCTCAGCTTGGCTAGAATGGATTACGAAGGAGCAACCAGAAGCTGCTAGAACATCGAGCCAACCATCGCAGCAGAAGGACAAGATACAGATACCAAGTTCACCTCGCAAGAAACCGACAACAAAAATTGTTCTACCACACATATTAGATGGGGTACAACTTGGACCAGATCTATTGGACCATGTTGAAAAGATTAAATATTTAGACCACGATGTAGCAGACGAAGCCAAGTTCTTGGAACTTGCACCAAGGGTATTTTCACAAACTACAGGCATGAAACCATTCTCAAAACCGATTAACCAACCATACCAGTGGGAAATTGGGATGGAGAAAATAAGAATTTTAGGTATGTTGAACCTACCGCATTTTGGCCGAGGCCAGTACGCAACATCATGCATCAAATAACTATTAGAAGTCACACATGGAGGGGGCATATGGTTGGACAAGCTTGTCCCCATAACTATTGAGCTTATTGTGCAAATAACAGGGTTACCAATTCGGGGTATGGATCCCACGTTGTTTTTGAATGACAAAACCAAGGAGAAAGCACTAGCAGAAGAGATGAAGAAAAAGTATTGCACTGCTAGGGGGACAAGAGACATCATCATCAAACAAATCAACAATGTAGCCACACAATTGGGTGCAAAAATCTTATCCTGCAAGTTGCTAAGAAAATTCCACAGAGAGGAAGTACCAGCTGGAGTCGTTGCAGTTGCAGCCCAGTGTGCAAAAGGCACCTCAATGAGATAGGTGCCATACTTATTGAGCTTGTTCCTAGAGGACTACAAGGATGCGCAGGACCTAGGCACAAAGTTCCACTACTCATGGTTGATTACCTTAATAGTCTTCATGGGATGGAAAGAACTAGGGTATGTAGTTTTTTGTACCAGACCACAGCCTACGGGAGCGGGGTATCTATTGCTAAGAGCTGGGTTGAATGTGTTAATGTTTATGCCATTATTATAGTTCTTTTCATTTCATAAGATAAGAGCATAATAAGAACAAGATCACTGAGAA
>JASDQU010324063.1:0-10678 GCA_032191745.1 Picea mariana
AGTTGTTTAGCGACATTGATGTCTACATAGTTATGAGTACTGCCAAAATCTACTATTATTGTTATGTTTCTATTTTTTATGAATCCTTTGAGCTTTAGTGTCTTAGGATGTGATTTCACAGTCTTGGCTGCAAGTGGAATTATAGGTTTCCCTTCCTCCTTTCTTAGAACATGGATTTTATCAGCCTTTCTGAAATTAGGTGGAAAATATTTTGTAGATATTAGTTGTATTTGGTCCTTTTGAGTATTATCTTCCTTTTAACACACATCTTCTTCATTCCTATTTGATGATGTGTTTGAGATTAATGCTAGTGATACTTTTAGCACTTTTTCATCATGGTTGGAATATGAGTTGTATTCTATAGTGATTTATTTTCAAGATTTGAAACTTCTACTTGTTGACCATCCACTATTCTATAGTATCATAATGACATGTCTTCACATCTATGCCCCAGAGTCCAATTTTTACCACATTTATGGCCATTGTTTTCCTTTTTTTTCTCCTTGTCCGAGTGATGATAGGTAGCAGTGTTGTAATTGCCTAATGCACTATAATTAGTTGTCTTCTTAGAGTCTAAAAGTTACCTCACGTTGAGTACTAATATTTATTTTGATTATCTTTGCCATGTTTCTAGATTCAACTAAATTCTAGGTTTTGATAGTCTTAAATTGTTATGGATAATGTGTTTTAATCCTGAAATATACAGTTTTAACTATTGATATTTTGTAAGCTCCAGTAATATAGTAGTGATCCGAAAATATCTTTTAAAGACTATGGTTGAGTTTTAAAACATGAGTTCATTAACCATTTAAGAAATTGATGAAAGAGGAAGAATTAATGATGTAACATGGCAGCCATAATAATATATACAGATCTGGAAATAAGCACAATAATCAGCAAACCATAGCAACAAAGTTGATAATGGAGTTCGGAAATATCGCCTACGTCTTCGGGCCTTTGTCTCAGTGGGTGAGGATTTCTTATTTTTTCTTCAAAGATTCAAAAGTACATCATAACAGTGTCAAATTGATTACCAACTGATCTAGATGTGTTCTTCTATATCTCAAGAACCTCTCACAACTGACGGCACTGAAAATGGATGAACGAAGCTCCCGGAAATGGCCCGCAAAGTTGCTCTCCTCAATGGCTTCCCTACATAAAAATGCGTTGGCTTTTCAATTCTTTAGCATTTCCATGTTCTGAACCTGTATAAGGCTTCCAATAACCTCTAATTTATAGAGGCTTGGATTTGGTAACAAACTCCCAACTTCCCCCCAAGATCTGGCCTCAAAAAGGGCTCCAGATCCTCCAATAATGGCCAAAATCTCTCAAAACTGTATGAAAAATCGCTAAAAATCATATTACATGGTTGAAAAACCCACTTTTGGGATAAAATAGGGTGAAAACCCCTATTCTCGGGCTCCTGGTCACATGTGTGCCCTCAATGTGGCCCTGGGATAGTGCTAGCACGTTGGCCCCTCCGGTTGTGGGTCCTGGTCACATGCGCTTGGCCATATGGCCGCAGCCCCAAGCTCCATGCGCCCAAACTAGTTATACCCCCGGTCGTTTCGCCCCTAGTTACACGCCCTAGTCGGTGGGCTAGCCCTACCGACCGACGCTAACCCCATAAATCCGCGCCAACCGTATAAGGGAGTGGTCTGGGTCACATGGTAGAGGTCATGTGATAGTGTATGTCGGGGGCTTAACTCCAAAACGGAGCTACCCATAACATAGTCCACGCCAAAGTATAAGAGTGTGGTCCCTTGGTAAGTTCGTATGCGTCGGGGGCTAAGGCTAGACCCTAGCCCTTAACTTTGCCAAACTTACAACCATTCAAGTTTAAATATAAACTTTACACTATAGTTGTTATGTCACATCATGGGCGGGTTGGTAGCCCGACCCTGCCAAAGCGTTCTGCCCGGACCAGAGGTCATGGGTCCGACTCCCGTGGACTCAAATAAAAATTTTCCATATGCCAACCAATGGACGGGTTCCACGTGGCAACCCATGACTGGACCACGTGGCACCATTACATTCACCCAAAATATGCCACGTGTCAAACAATGATTCGACCACATCTGCACCTTTCCACATCAACATACCAAATCACTGCCACATCATTGTACGGTTGTACGGCCTGTACAGTCAGCTGCCACATCATCACTATACAGACCGTACGGACTACACAGTCATCAAAATTTTGCATGTTTGGAAAAACAAACAGATCGTGATATCTTTCGCATACAGTGTTCATTTGAGCCCGTTCAAGTTGTGTTGGTTTCGTAACGACGAGGCCTACGCACACGTCTTTTTTGAATCGATTCTGAGCACTTTGATTTTTAGGCCTTCCTAGACCCATTTTGGTTTTGGGATCCATTTTGGATCACACCTCCCCACTAAGACCTTTTGGTCTTCCAAAAGGATACTAACTAGTCATCAAGTGCGGGATAGGACACCCCACTTGTTATCTGTCTTTGAACTCTGCCCTGTGCACCTGTCTCATCAAGATCAACTGTAAAACAACCATGATAGTTGACAGCATAATGTTAGCCACTTGTACTCTGTCACATATTACTGAAGCTACTATCACCCATGTTGACAACATTACTAATGATAACATCAAAAATATGACTGCAAATGAGCTAATATGTTTGTAATACTTGCACGACATTAGCTTATCTTGAAGCAAAGTATGATTGAACTTACATTCTACAATCATCACATGTTCTTGCTTAAGATCAATTGTTTGAAGTGGGACAATTATGGGTGTGTTGCTTGCATGAGTTGCCTTCCTTAATTGTTCCATTGTTTGAAGAGATTTATTTGCTTTTAAATTATGACCATGTACAACATATTTCTTGCCTGCTTTGATTAAGTGATATTGATTATGTTCCATGTAGAAGATTGCTTTGTGATCATACAAATAAGGACTGCCTAAAACCATTCCACATTCATTGAGTGGCACCACATCACACGTTACCTCATCCTCAAACTTAGATGAAATTCCAAACTTTAATGTGCATTGCTTTGTTATGTGCAATTTATGATTGTTGCTTATCCATTTAAGTAAGGCTTAGGATGCATCTGAGTGTTTAATCTCAATTGTTTAACCACTTCCTATGAAATCAAGTTAGATTGAGATCCATTATCTATCAATGTGTCGACCTTAGTATGTCTCATTATGGCCCTTATGTGAAACAATTTACTTCTAGAATCAAATCCATCACCAATTTTAACTGTCAAACCAACCACTGTGATTTTAGATTCATCACCCGAATTCGATCCCAAGTCTATTGGTCGTGATGTTGTTGCAACTGTTTTCCTCCCTTTCCTCTCTTTGAACCACTTCGGTCTCTTCTCTGGATGCAATTGTCAACAATGGTCATCATCATGCCCTTCTTTCTTGCAATGTTTGCAAGAGATCTTATCTTCCTTTCTTTCCATTGAATTTTCCTTCTTTCCATTCCACTTCCTTTTGTCCTCTTTTCTCGAAGACGATTCCCCTGATACACCAACTCTGGTTTTCCCTAGTTCAATGTATGTTGCTTGAACAGAAACCTCATCAAGATTAGTAGGTCCAAACATAAATACAGTGTTACGAATATGTGCAGGTAAACCTCATATATACTTCATAAGCGTTTTTTGGGTATGTAATGGAATGTCTAACATGGATGCCATCTTACGAAATTCATCTATGTGTTCTTGCATTGTTTGTTCCTTTCCATTCAATTAAAGCCTTCGCTTTATAACCCAAAGGATAAAATTGCTTTCTAAATGCAGGAACAAAAACTTGACATGATGGAAATACATTACCCACTTGTTGCGTGCCATTTTGCAACTTGCTCTACTACAAGATGAGTGTTGTGCCTGCAAGTCGAAGCGATGCCAACTTTATTTGAGTTGCCTCATCCTTGATTTGTTGCACACTACAATAAACCTCCATCTGTCTGACCCAGTTATCAAGCCTATCTACATTGACTTCACCATCATACATGGGTAATTCAAATTTCACTTCAAGCTTAAGTAAAGGCATTTCATTTTAATGTTTATGGGAATGTTTTCGTGCAGTGAACTTGGAACTTGAACTTGAAGAAGAAGAAGTTGATGGAGAAGAAGGAGGTGAAGGAGGAGTTTGAGGAGGATCCTCTCCTTCTTCACTTTTTACCTTTGAAGATTCACATAGAATCGGTCTTTTTCACTCCAAGTAATCATCATATAGAACCTTCACCATCTCCATGTAATATTCCAGATATAAAAAGTATGCAGAACAGAAATAAAATGCTAGAAAGGGAAGATGAACAACAATATAACTAGAACAACACCACAATAATACTGAAATGATAACAGAATAACACTAGAAAGAGCACTTCGATTACTGAGAGCAATGTTCACTTGCCTCTTCGAGGGGGCAACCTTCAGTCGACTAGAGCTCTATTACAATAATATCCAAGACAACAGTTCTCATACCCTCGACTACTATTTATACTAAATATGTCTATCAAAAGAACCATCTAGAGGAAGATCCTTCTAAAAGCGGAAGCTTCTATTAGGTCTTCTTACATTCGACTTATTCTTCCTTATTGATAGGCCTTATTAATATTGACCTTTATTACATCAAAATATGTTATTCTACCTACGTGAGGGGTTAGGTCCCTAACACTCTGACATCGCAAAAAAAGTCTTTGAAACTCTTTCTCCTCATGAGAAAGTCCCTCTTTTGATGCCATCTTCTCACTTTCATAATTTCTCTTTCTCGATCCAATATCAGGATCATCTTCAACAAGCTCGCCTTCACCATGATTCATATTTTCCTTGGAAATCATGCAAACTCAAAAACCAACTGTCAACTTGCTCTGATACCACTTGATCCGAAAAGATCTTTTGAAGACTATGGTTGAGTTTTAAAACATGAGTTCATTAACCATTTAAGAAATTGATGAAAGAGGAAGAATTGATGATGTAACATGGAAGCCACAATAAGATATACAGATCTGAAAATAAGCACAAGAATCAACAAACCATAACAGCAAAAGTTAATAACGGAGTTCAACAATATCACCTACGTCTCTGGGCCTTTGTCTCAGTGGGTGAGGCTTTCTTATTTTTCTTCAAAGCTTCAAAAGTACATCATAACAGTGTCAAATGGATTAATTGTTTGATCTGGATGTTTTCTTCTAGATCTCAAGAACCCATCACAATTGACGACACTGAAAACGGATAAACGAAGCTCCTGGAAATGGCCCGCAAAGTTGCTCTCCTCAATGGATTCCCTACATAAAAATGGCTTTGGCTTTTCAATTCTTCAACATTTCCCTATTCTGAACCTGTCTTAGGCTGCCAAGAACCTCTGGTTTATATAGGTTTAAATTTGGTAACAAACTCCCAACTTCCCCCCAAGATCTGGCCTCAAAAAGGGCTCCAGATCCTCTAATAATGGCCAAAATCTCTCAAAACTGGTTGAAAAATCACTAAAAATCATATTATATAGTTGAAAAACCCACTTTTGGGCTAAAATAGGGCACAACCCCTGATCCTCGGGCTCCTGGTCACATGCACACCCTCCATGTGGCCCTGGGCTGGTGCTAGTGCGATGGCCCCTATGGTTCTGGGTCCTGCTCACATGCACTTGGCCATATGGCCGCGCCCCCAAGCTCCACGCACCCAAACTGGTTAGACCCCCAGTTGTTTATCCCCTAGTTACACACTAACCCCATAAATCTGCGCCAACCGTATAAGGGAGTGGTCTAGGTCACATGGTAGAGGTCATGTGATAGTGTATGTCGGGGGCTTAACTCCAAAACGGAGCTACCCATAACACAGTCTGCGCCAAAGTATAAGAGTGTGGTCCCATGGTAAGGTCGTATGCGTCAGGGGCTAGGGCTAGATCCCAGCCCTTAACTCCACCAAACTTACAACCATTCAAGTTTAAATATAATCTTTACACTATAGTTGTTAAGTCACATCGTGGGTGGGCTAGTAGCTCGGCCTTGCTAAAGCGTTCCATCCGGACCGGAGGTCACAGGTTCGACTCCCATGGAGTCACATAAAATTTTTCCATATGCCAACTAATGGAGGGGTGCCACGTGGCACCATTACATTCATCCAAAATATGCCACATGTCAAACAATGATTCGACCACATATGCACCTGCTCACATCAGCACCTGTCCATGTCAGCATGCCAACTCACTTCCAAGTCATTGTACGACCGTACAACCTGTACAGACAGTTGCCACGTCAACACTATACGGACTGCACAGTCATCAAAATTTTGCATGTTTGGCAAAACGAACAAATCACGATATCTTTCGCATATAGTGTCTGTTTGAGCTCATTCAAGTTGCGTTGGGTTCGTAACAATGAGGTATACACACACGTCCATTTTGAATCGATTCTGGGAACTTTTATTTTTAGGCCTTCTTGGAATCATTTTGGTTTCAGGATCCATTTTGGATCAAGTAGCTAGGGCTTGTCATTCATGGGTATATTCATCAATTGTCCATGTTCATCGTAAATGAATGAACCTGGTAAAGCGCCATCTTATTCATCATCATGAAAACGTTTAAAAAGATATTTTGTGAACATTTGTCAGTGAACAGATAAACCATTAGTTTTATTTGACCACTAGGGGAACCAATCATAAGCATCACCTTTTAAGTATAAAGATGTCATTGATATTTTTTCTAATTCATTATTAGGTGGGTTTATAGCAAAAATTCCTTCAATTTTTGTAAACCACATGCTATATTTTCTACTATTTGGTCCATCATATTTAGGTATATTGATTTTGATTTCACTTAGACAACCAATGTTATCTTGATATCTCTAGTAACTGGCATTTAAGGAATTTGTACTTGGTGGTGGTATTTGGTAGACTTAAGGTTGTGCAAATAATCCATTTACCCTTTTGGTTAGTTGGTCAATCGTTTCATTATGATCATTAAGTATCCTTGATAATTCATCATTGTCATCGTTTCTCATTTTTATGAGAGTTTGCTATCATTTCTCAAAATTCTCCATTAGCTTATCAGTTCTCTCCTCGACCCTACCGAATTTCCCCCCCAAACATTTTGGTCCTTTTTCAACATTATTGAGGTGGTTTCTTAAGTTGTTGACTTCATCTCTACATCGATTAACATTTGTGTGTAATTCATCATTGTTTATCATCTTGCGGTTTTCCTTTTTCTTTGCAAATTCCATTCTTTAAATCTTTATACTTGTTTATATAAACCTTTTATCAGGTGAATTTAGAGGCCAAGGTGGAAATTTTAATAAAGTAACTTGATAACCCAAGGCAACCTTACCATATAATTTTTGAGGTAAAAGAAAATTAGAATCTATAGGGGTACAACAATACTCAAAGTCACAAGGAGGAATTCATACAATTTTTAATTTAAACAACAACTGAGTATGGTGAGAGGACAAATTATCTGGCGCTGGTGATTTTGTATGCATGTGATAGAATGGAGGTGATTTATTGAAATTTGTAGGCATACAGAATGATACGGTTATTGACAGTGGAAGGATATGGTAGATGTAGAAATTTTGATCTCAGGAGAGCGTATGAATGCGATAATAATTACAACATCGTACATATAGTGGACAAATCTTTTTGTAGTTGTATGGATTTATTGTTGTTGTAAGCAACAATATGAACAAAGAAGTGTATAGATTAGTTGTTCTTGTATGGATCGATTTTTCTACTAAATAAGGGTTTAAACCACAAAATTGGCCAAGATTGGCTCCAATACCAAATGTAGTGGAATGTAAAATTGATTTAAAGTTTCACAAGAAATATAAACATTGAATGTATAAAGTGATGAATGATAATTACGATGTGCGTAGTCTAACTATTCTACGTTTTTGCTATTTCTCGGGGATATTTTTCGTGGACATTTTCCCAAAATCCGGTGGGAAATTATTGAATCTACATATTAGAGTGGTTTTTTTGTATAATCCAAGTGCCTCGGGGGATTTTCAGCACGCTAAATTCATTTCTACATTCATAAATGCAATTTAAAGAACAAAAAATTGTGATTTCCTAAATACTTATGTCGTCGGATTCTGAAGAAAAGGGAAAAAACGTAGAACTGTTAGACAATGTCATTACAATGAACCCTATGAGGGTATGTTTATATGCATTGACTGGTCACGAGGTAAGAAACATTTCCATTGACCTTTCATTATCTACTTATTATTATTTACTATTTGTTATAATTATAATTATTATTTATCACGTTTATATATGTGTGTGTGAGAGAGAGAGAGAAAATTCACATTGCAATAATTTTACCTCACTTTTCCCTTTAAAATTATAATACACACACATTGATAAAACATTGAAAAAATGGCACATAATCAAATATATCAATGTAACATGAGTGTTACTAGATAACTAGATATGATTTCAAATAAATAGGCTTCTAAAAGAGTGATTTGTGTTTTAGAAACTTTCTCAACATAAATCTTTTTTTTCCACGGAAAACCTCATGGGATGCCTTCATCTTCCCCTTAATATCTAGATGGAAGGTGGCTCAGCCACCAGCCACAAAAATCACTAATAACCTAGCAGGATTCAAACCTCAACTAGACTAAAACCAAAGACCTCACAACAAACTCCACCTTAAAACAGTACTCCTAGCACAAATATTTTACAAGAACAAAAAAAATAATAATTGTTGATATTCCTCCATTTTTGAAGAAAAAAATTATTAATTTCAACTAATCCATATTATACCCATTTTCTTTCCCAAATTGCTCATTACAACAATACTTAAATAGTAAAAGACAACAATCATTAATAGAAATTCAAATGTTTGTTCAAACGAACTCAAAACTACTCTTTCATGATCATTTCCCCATGATTAGATATTGGAAATATTGATTACAAAATAACCTTACGTTTTCTAAGCACCAAATATAAACAATATCTTATCATAAAGAAGTTCATTCCCATTTCTCTTTTAATTTTTATGTTTAGTAGTCATTCATTTTCAAAGATATTATTATGTTTCTTTTAAATGCTTACTATATATGTCGATAAATACACATATTTTGAAAATGAAAACTTTTTGAATGTTCTAATGGAGGAAGAGCTTACATAGTGGTTTAGGGTTCTTGAGAAGGCTAGGATGCATAGACCAAGTAGATTATAGTCTAGATCCTATTGAAGGGAAACCCATCTTTGTTAATGAAGGATTGGTGGTAGATAAGGTGGCTAGGAGAATTGCAATGGGTTCCATAGGGAAAGTTATTTAAATTATTGGAGGAGAGTATGTCTCATTCTCTCATCTAGCTAAATCAATGAGCATTTGGGGTAGTTAGCATACTATGAAAATAAATGAAAGGTATAACCTAGGAAATAACCCATTCTTAAATAAATCTATAGGTGTAGATATGACTATCCAGAAGCGATTTATTGACCTCATCTTGTCTAAAGTGGTGGAAATTATGCCATGTATTTTGGAAGGGTTCCAGAATGTAGATATTTTGGATAGGCCATCATGAGTTGATGAGGGAATTGTGTCAGATTTAGAGGTGGCCCCTATTCAAGAGGTCATAGGTATAGTGGTGGATAATGAAGTTTTGAAGAATAAAAGAGGTAGTGAAGACAAAGTGGAAGATAAGTTGCATCTGAACCTTGGTAGAAAAGGGAAGAAGTGTGTGAAACTAGCAAAGGGGAGAGCCAAGTTAGTTATAGGTGAGGATGTAACAATGGCACGGGGTGTTGTTATATTAGTTAAAACGTTGATAGGAAGGTTTTTTAATTGCCTTATCTTGGACAAAACCCTAAAGATATAGATAGAAATGGTTTTCCAAACTTTATTAGGTCATGTACCATGTTTTCATACTCCGGTGCACATGTGGTTAGCTTTCCAATTTATATCTAACAAGTATGCAAAGGAAATCACAAAGTAGAGGTTTTATTGGGGATGCACAATTTTATCTTTGAAGGAGTGGGTGCCAGGGTTTGACCCAAGGTCTGAGTGGTTGTTGGTTCATCTAATCCGTGTCAAAATGTTAGGTCTATCTCTCAAGTTTTGGACCATTGAGATATTTAAGGCTATAGGGGATAATCTTGGAACATTTTTGGGATTGGAAGAGTACTTCAAAGTCGATACCTCGTGTTCAAAATATCCTATCTTGGTCGATCTAGACTAAGTGCAGGTTTGGTTGAAGATATTGAGTTAGTAGTTGGAAATAGGTCCTTCGGCCAAAGTATGAATGACATGGGTATTCCCTTCAAATGTGTCCATTGAAACAATGATGGGCATGTTTTCAGTGATTGTCTTCTTAAGTTTCATAAAAGAGAATGGAGGAAAATCTTTGGTGATGAATTTTGTTGAAATATTAGAAAGGAGGTGGTATTTGCTAAGAAATTGGACCAAAAATCTAGTATCTATGGGGGAGAGAAAAGGAAAACATGGGAGGGTTCAATCATTGGTTTAGTAGTAGGTGAAGAGAAGGATACATTGGGTCAATGCATAACAAAATTCATTGGGTCCAACATGTTGGAAGATACGCATATGATGGGTTCTTCAAATACTCATAAAAAAATTAGAGCAAACATAGGGCCTTATTTGGTGTAGGTCATTCCAACTTCAGCCTTGATTGATCTAAAGGCAAGTAAATTAGTTTATCCTCTCTCAATGTTGAGTGGGAATACTAAGTTATTTTCA
>JASDQU010324064.1:0-13064 GCA_032191745.1 Picea mariana
ATTTAAAGTCAGAGTCGTTCAGTGTTAAAAAACAGACTAGTCTTGAGAATTATCGATTCTCAGGTTGTTCGTTAGATATCATTAATACAAAATCTTGAATTCTCCTTCATCAACATCGTGAGCTAGCATTCTAATTAGCAGGTGTTGCAGCAGTCGTATCACAACAGGACTGGTGGCATCTGTTGTAACAGCTTCCGAGATTAACAAGCCTTTTTCATAGCAGTTATGTAACAATTGTTTTTGTTGTAACAACTTCCGAGATTAACAAGCTTCTGTCGTACCAGGTGTGTAACAGCTTCCAGGATTGATGGGCATCCATTGCAGAAGTCATGTAACAGCTTCCAGGATTGACGCATATCTGTAATAGCAGCGAGTTTCTCAAAGTAGGTTGTTCTAATATTTTGATCATTAGTTAAATCATTTCATGGGTAAAATAAGTGAACGTTATCAATCAAACATGCTAAGTAAATGAAAATATAAAAGCAAGATGAATAGTTCATACCTTGGGAAAAGGGTCTTGGTGCTCATTATAATAGTCATTTAGCTTAGGAATGAGAAGGTTGAATGATCAAAATGTGTAGTGAAAAGGGGCATTTCAGGGTCCTAACATACCCCCCAACTGAAGACATTGCATGTCCTCATGCAAAATACATTCAAACCTTACTTTGTAACTGAAGTAGATCAATATCTCCTCTAGTGAAAAATTGTTAAGAGAAATGTCTAAGTGTCGGTAATGAAGAATGTTGTGTTAAAAAGAAAATATGTTGAGTCAACAATATGTTTGGGTTTCTTTATGCTTGAGAACATGATCAGTTTGAGTTGCTTGAGTAACAACTCATGAAGAAAACAAAGGTTCTTGTTTGCAAGCTTTTGGTATACTAGGAGCTGATTTATGACGATGAGATCTCCTCTGTTTTACTGATTTTTGTGTAGCAGGAAGTCCATGTTTAGTCTTGATTGATACATTTGTTGGTCCTGTAGCAACTGGAACTTTGACTACCTCATATCCTGCCTCATGGTAAATGTTTCCACACTCAAAACACATTAGTTCTTTGTTTCTGCACAAAACAACTTTTGTCAGTGCTAGGATGTCCATGGTTATCCCCTCTGGATTCTTCTGTCGGGCAGTTTCCACCTCTTATTTCAAGGTTTTTAATTCGGGCTTGAGGTTATCATTCTTTGTTATCAGTGCAACGATCCTGGAATTTTCTGTATTCTTGATCTTTTGCTCTATTTGGGCAAACAATTGGGCAAGTGGTACATCCTCAACATGCTGTGGAGCTGATTCTTGTGTAACAGCTGTGTCCATCAGGACTGGTTCTTGTGGATCAGTCTCGACATGGATAGTTGGTTCTTGTGGAACATCTGTGTCTGTCAGGACTGGTTCTTGTGGAGCAGTCTCGACATTGTTGGTTGATTCCAATATTACTAGCTCTGGTAGGACAATCTTCTGTGGAGCAGTTGGTTCTGGTGTAACATTTGTATCTGTCGGGACTGGTTCTTGTGGATCAGTCTCAACATGAAAAGTTTGTTCATGTGGAATTGTCCCTGTATCAACCATAGATGACAGTGGATGAAGAATAGGAACGACCTCCTCCAACTCTTGCCTTCCAATTGCAGCTTCGACAGACCTAGTGGACCTCGTTTTTCTCCTGGGTAAAGTAGAAACAAAAGTGGTGGTTTTCTTCTTCATTGCTAGAGGAGGAACAGGGTGTTCTTCCTCAAGCACACAAGGAGGATATTTTGGTATATTGGGGTCTGCGATGATCTAGATATCGTCAACAGACATAGGATGTGCAGAATCATTAGGCAACACCGATGATTCTGCTGTGAATTGAGTACATTCATTTTGAAAGGAGAAGATAGTTTCTTGCAGTTCTGGGCATAAAGTAAAACCTAGTATTCGTACCCCTGTAGAATTCTCTGTCGTAGTAGCCAGAGGGTTCTGATTTGTTGATGATCCAATTTGATCAATGGATCTCTGAGGTTTTACTTTGAATGGACATTTCCTTTTCTGTGAAGATGCACAGGTAATGCTAGTAGGTGCTTGATCAGCTATAGCAGTAATAGGAGAACCTTGTGTGATAGTTGGTGCCACGATAGAGGGGGTAAGCAGTCTTGATGTTATAGTGGACCGTGTTCTCCTTGTTCGCTTTTTAGGTGATGCAGAGGTAAGAGCAGGGGTTTTCTTGTTAGAGGCAGGGGGTAGGATTTCAATAATTGGTGTATCAGCCAAGTGCTATGATTGTGTTCAAGTGGTTGGATCTTCATCTATTTGTTTGTCCATAGCTACAGGCTGTTGTAATGCAAATTCGTCGAGGCTTGTCTATCTGGTGCCAGGATGGCTTCGAGTTATATGGTTTCTTTTCTGAGTCGTCTTACAGACAGTGACAGTAGGGGTTTGGACTACTGTTGCAGTCGAGGGTAGAGGCTGTGGAAGAGGTCCATGGGTAGCATTGTCAAGGATAGGTACAATCCTTTCTATATTTACAGACTGTGGTTGGTCTACTGCAGCAGGTAATGGGTTATTGGAAATGCCCATGCCTCTGTGAATTAATAGGCCGATGAGTCTGTGATTAGAAACACATTTCTTGGGGCTCTTGGATTTTTTTACAAAACGGGCCATGTTATGCAATGATTGTAGGAGAAAATAAGGAATTTTTATCAATTTATGATGTCACAGATGTGTTAATAAGATGAAATCAGAAAAATAAACAACTTGGTATCGGCCTTCGCAGGTAATGTACCTTTTATAAAATTGTACAACTTTCCCCCATGGCTCTGGTAAGGAATTGATGTCTACACCTTTGCCCTTGGTCTGAACTTGCTCAGTGTTGACGATGAACCCCTTTTGTGCATACAGGAGATGTTTTTTTCTGTTGAACCATCGGTCTCTTGTTCTTGGCAACCCTATTACAGCAACAATGCTTGCTTCTATTACTGGAAGCCTTGCCCCATTCACCATTGAATACCCTTCAGTAAGATTTTGACTAAACTCTAATACCTCATCCTCACTAAACTCTTTGAACTTCTTAAAATACGATATCCAGTCGGCCTGAAGAAATATTTGGTAGGCCTCTAGGTGTAGCAGCAAATTGTCCAGAGTTGCGGGCTCATGTCTCACAGCTGATCCTCCCATGATGTTTCTTGAGAGTCACAGGCACGTAGGAGGAGAAACTATCACCTAAATCAGAGACGCAATAGGCTCAAACGTGGTTTGTAGAGAGAATACAGTGTCTTAGTTAAAAGAAGTGTGGGTGGAAAGGTGGTGGAGGTGTGTATAAAATTCGGAATGAACGGCTAAATTTACATCCCCCCCCCCAACTAAGTGGATTGGCTCCAAGTGTAATCGGTTAGTAAATAGGAAATCGTGCTTTTTATATCTTCATTAATTTAACACATAGGATTAATCACGTACCTCAAATCTTACCGCACATAACGACCTGTCAGAGTAACTGCACAATCCAACCGTCGTCGGAATGGCACATAATAGCTGGCATAATGAAGGATCGTGAGAGAAATGACAGCTTTTGCAGAGACATAGTCCTTACTGTAGTGAGCCAACTGGAAATCGATGAGTGTGAATTCAGGTCATAATGAAGCAACACTTTCGGATAGAGAGCATCAGTATTGTCTAATCAGTGGTACTATTGCATGAAAGATTGGAGGGCTAGAGATACAACATCGGCAAAAAGAAAGAGTGAAGTGGCAAGAAAGAACAATAGTAATTAGTGTATTAGCAGGTTCTTTTTCAAAAATGTCAGAGGTAGGTGTAACAGCGTTGAGATCGGCCAATTTATCGGAAGAAGGTGTAACAACATTGAAATCAGCCAATTTATCGGAAAAAGGTGTAATAGCATTGAAATCAGCGAATTTATTGGAAAAAGGTGTAACAACATTAAAATCGGCCAATTTATCGAAAAAAGGTGTAACAACATTGAAATCGGAATCAGAAAAAGGTGTAACAGCATTGAAATCAGCCAAACACTACCTTACTTCGATTCTAGGAAGTTTTTCAACTTCCATGAACATCATTTCCTTCTGTTCATCAATCTACCTACACACACATAATCGCATGATACCTTTCAAGGCTTTATTAGCATAGTAAAGAAAATAGAAAAATTTCAACTAAAAACAGAGAAATGCAAATTTTGTTGAGATTATTTATATACAAAGTCTGAGCAAAAGAAGTCCTAAAGTTCAGAAGGGGAAGGAGCAAGCTCCTTTCCGTTTAAGATTTGATAATATGTATCAGTTGTACATCTAGTTTTGAATTCTGTCTTGGATAGTGGACGCTGATATAGACGCAGGTGATGACCATTTGCATGTAAGTGTGTATTGGATCCATCAATAGTAATCAACCGGACTGTCCCATTGGGAAAGACGATGTCTACCTCATAAGGCCCTAGCCATCGTGTACGTAGCTTTCCTTGAAATTCCTTAAAGTGTGAATCATACAACAGAGCCCAATCTCCTTTATGGAATAATTTCTTCTTAATGACTCGGTCATGCCATTTTGTTCTTTGTTGTTGAATCACTGTGGTTTGATGGATGGCGTCCAAATGATTTTCATCAAGCTCATTGAGCTGTTGCAGTCTAGCTTTTTGTTCCATAGTCAAGTCAAGGTTGACTGTTGATGCAGTTCTTAAGGTTTTGATTTCGAATTCAATGGGAAAAACAGGGCTTTTTCCATATACCAGCTCGTAAGGAGAAAAACCAGTTGTGCTCCTCCAAGTAGTTCAATAAGCCCATAGAGCTTCATGCAATCTGTCAGACCAATCTTTATGATTTTCTCTCACTATTTTAGTAAGAATGGCTTCGATAACTTTGTTGGTGCTTTCCACTTAGCCATTGCCTTGTGGATGGTATGGAGAAGCCGTTCTATGTAAAACATAATATTTACTTAGTAGAGCTTCAAATTTATGTGATGTGAAAGGGGGTCCTCCATCAGTGACCAGTTCTCTAGGAACGCCAAACCTAACAAATATATTTTCAAACAAGAATGTTAAGACAGCCTTTTCTGACGCTCTGATAAGTGATTTTGACTCCACCCACTTGGTCATGTAATCTATACAGACCACTATATAGACTTTCTGATTGGAATGTAACAACCCTGGTTAAATAGATGCATAGGGATGATTAATTATAATTAATTTGATAATCTGACTGTCCTAATATGTTAGTTAAACAATAATTATTTCTTAAATAATATTAACTAATTAATTATTATTAAATATTTGTCCATATCTGTCAATGATTAATTAATTATTAATTGACTCATTAATTAATTGAGTAAATAATTAAAGGGGGTTAATAATTTAATGTATTGAAGATTTACGTATACGGGGGGGGAAGAAACATTAAATATGAGGATAAGATATTAAATATAGGGATAAGATAATAAATATAAGGGGATAAGATAATAAATAAGGGGATAAGATAATAAATAAAGGGATAAGGAAATTAATGAAAGTGGGAGAGTCGGTGAAGGGGGAATATGACAGGGAAGAGGCTTACGGGGAAGGCATTCTTTTGGGGGGAAGGAGTAAGCATTTTGGGAGGAGGATATATTTCTGTGGGATATTTTCTGTGGATATCTCTGGTGTGAGGAGTTTGGCTTTGGGGGTTTTCGGTGAATCAGAAGCAGGGGGCACCGGTTTGCTGGGGGTTTTGGGCACGTGGGCCAGGATTCCTTTTGGTTTCCTGGAGCTAGGGCACTGGACAGGCTACTCCTAGCTGGCTGGGAGGTTAGTCGGTTTGGGCAGAGTTGGTCAGTGCATCAGGCAGCAGCAAAGTAGCGGGCTGGACAGCCGGGTCAACGGAGAAATTAGCATCAGGAAGAGGTAATTTAATTTTATTCTGTTAAGTTATTTTCATGTTGTATATAGATTTGAATTTCTGCAGAATATTTATGCTTGTAGGATGTGAATGAATAATTTACGTATGAGAAGGGAAATATATGTTAATTGTATTAAATTTTTGATTTAATTTAGTATGGTCGCCACATGGAAGGTGGGTGAATGGGTCCTACCAAATCCATGGCCCATCTCTCAAAAGGCTCTAACACTACCTGAGGCTGGAGTGGCATCTCATCCATGTGAGTTGGCTGACCTATGCGTTGGCAACTGTCACAAGCTTGGACATAATTCTTGGCATCTTGAAATATGTTGTGCCAATAATAGCCCATCCTTAAATTTTTATGCCCGATCCTTTTTGCAGCAAAATGACCTCCACAAGGGCCATCATGGCAAGCTTTCAGTAGATCATAAACCTTATCATCCCTCACACATATCCTGATTTCTTGATCCAAGCCTGTGTAGAAGAGGTATCCTCCTATCCAACTGTACCTAGCACTCTTTTGAATAATTTTCCTTCTTTCCCTAGGAGATAGATGTGGAGGTACCTTCCCTGCAACCGGATAATTAGCAATGTCTGCATACCAAGGTGAGTGAGAAGATACTAAAAACAAATGTTCATCAGGAAAGGAATCGTCTACAGGTGATTTATCATTATTTATATGTAATCTCGAGAGAAAATCAGCAACCACATTTTCTTTTCCTGGTCTATCCACTATAGTGATGTCAAATTCTTGCAGTAGTAACAACCATCTTGTCACTCGGGCATTAGTAATAGGTTTATTCATTAGATATTTTATGGTTGTATGATCATTATGAATAAAAGCTGGGTAACCAGTTACATAATGCCTAAATTTATTGATTGCATATACTATTGCCAAGAATTCTCTTTCAGTAACTGTGTAATTTAACTCAGCAGGAGCCATGTTCTTGCTGATATAGTAGATAGCATAGGGTTCTTTGTCCTCCTGTTGCCCTAGTACTGCACCAATTGTAGTGTCTGAGGCATCTGAAGAAATGTGAAAAGGCAGATCCCAATTGGGCCCTCTCAAGATGGGAGCTGTAGACAATCTTTGTTTAAGATCTACAAAGGACAATTCACAGTCGTCAGTCCAATGAAAGTTAACATCTTTTGTTAGTAAGAAAAACAATGGAGAGGGAAGTTTAGAGAAATTTTTAATGAATATCCTATAATACCCAGCGTGTCCTAAAAAACTTCTTACCTCTTTCTGAGTTGATGGAGTTGGAATGTCCAAAATTACTTGGATTTTGGCTAGA
Organism: Picea mariana; assembly: GCA_032191745.1. Taxonomy (NCBI): domain Eukaryota; kingdom Viridiplantae; phylum Streptophyta; class Pinopsida; order Pinales; family Pinaceae; genus Picea; species Picea mariana. Next base: position 7,134 of record JASDQU010324064.1, read on the forward strand.
TCTACCTGAATCCTTGCATAAGAGATGAAGTGTCCCAGCACTACCCCTTCGCACATCATCATATGGCACTTTTCTATACTTAAAGAAAGATGAGACTGTTTACATATTTTGAGCACTTTTTCCAGATTAGACAAAGCATCTTCAAAATTAGTCCCATAAGGTGTAAAGTCATCCATGAATATTTCCATACAGTCATTCACCATATCAGAGAAAATACCAATCACAGCTCTCTGGAAAGTGGTTGGTGCATTACACAAGCCAAATGGGAGAACCTTGTAGGCAAATGTACCCCAAGGGATGGTAAAGGTGGTTTTATCTTGGTCCTGTAGGCAATTTGTATCTAGTTATAGCCACTGAATCCATCGAGGAAAGAAAAATATTTTTTTCCGGCTAAGTTATCTAAAACCTGATCAACAAATGGAAGAGGGAAATGATCCTTCTGCATTGCCTTATTCAGGGCTCGATAGTCCACACACACTCTCCACTTACCATTCTTTTTAGGCACAATAACCAATGGTGATACCCACTCGCTATCTGATATAGGATAGATTAATCCGGCGTTGAGAAGTTTCTGAAGTTCTTCTTTAGCAATTTCTTTAAGGTTTGGGTTCATCCTCCTTTGCGGTTGGCAAATGGGTCAACATTCTTTTTTGATGTATATATGGTGGGTGCATAGCTCAGAGGGGATGCTTTTCATATCCATGTAATCCCATGAAAATGCTTCTTTATGTCCAGTTAATAAATTCATCAGTCGACGAGTTTCAGCGTTGGAGAGATTGGGACTGATGTTCAAGGTTTTTCCAGGTTCAATTTCTACAGCGATGCTCTTAGAACTGACTCTAGGAAATAAATCAGTTGTTGTTGTTTCATCATCTGTTGTTACAACATTTGTTGTTATAGCGACTGTTTCTACAGCTGAATCACTCTGATTATCGGCACTTTTTGAGAACATTTCCTAGTTCATTTCTTCCTGGGCCATAGGGTCAAAGACTCTGATCAATTGGTGGTGCGTGTGCAGTGTAACAACAGAGGGGTCAAAAATAAAACATTTGATTAACTCATCCTCTATCTCATCCTTGAAACTCAACTCCTTTCCTATAGTTAGCACAGGCAGAGCACTTTCAACCTCAGTGTCCATCCATAGAGAGTTTTCAGGTTCTGCACTGGGTGTAGCATGAGGATATAGGGTAAGTTTTTTTGTGTCGTAACCATCAGAGATGGTCATAGAACCAGATCAAAAACCTATGAAGGTGTCAGATGTGGCTAACCATGGTCATCTCGGAATTAGAGGATGGCCTCCCAAATTGGATTTGGGCTGCAACATGATAAAATCAGCAGGATACTCCCATGAGTCTACTGAAATAACTAAATCATCGATTACTCCTTCTGGTCTAATGGTAGAGTGATCAACTAATTCTAGAAAAGTAGGAGTAGGTTGGATTTTTGTTCCGAGTTGCAACAACTGCGTAGTTTCTATTGGCATGATGTTAATTGCTACCCCTAAATCAACTAGTACATGTGAAATAGATGTTTGTTCAATTTTAACTGTGATGGTAGGGTTTCTTGGGTCACTTTATTTAATAGGTGGAGTTTTGCCTAGCATTATCTCAAACAAATCCCCCACTACATGCACTGTGAGGGGATATTTAGGTTTTCATCTAGGTTTTCTGATACAGAGATCCCTCATAGTCTTGGCATAAATAGGGACATCCCTTATTGCTTGCAGTAGTGGAATATTAACGTGTAGATTTTGCAATTCTCCAAGGAGATTGAAAGATGGTAATTCCACAGGCTTGGTAATTTTCAGTCTTTCAGGGAATGGTGGGTCTACTGATTCTAAAATGGGTTGGTCAATTTCTTCTGTATCAGCAGATGGTCTCTCCCCTAATTCCTTATATGATTCTGAAGATGGAGCATATTCAACTATTGGCTCAACTATTCTCCCTGATCTTAAGTGTATTTCATCACAAGGCATAGGAGTGATAGACAAGGCTGGCACATTAAGTATGTCTATGTTCTGAATGGCCTTATTATTTGGGTTTGGGTTAGGTTGCACAGGCATCTGAGGTCATAAGGGAGGATTGTTTGGTGAGTTATTAGGAGGCAATTGCAGCTGTTGTTGCTGGTATGGGGGTTGGAACTGTTGTTGAAAGAAGTTTGGTTGGTTTTGGCTTTGATAACTGAGTTGTTGTTAAGGACCTCTCCCGTATGGGTTCCATTGCACATAGTGATTCTATTATTGGGGCATAGGTAACCATGCATTGGGATCCTGATAAGAGGGTAGCATTTGATTTGGAGGGGCGGCATTCGACTGGCCATATGGTAGCTGATTGTTCCAATAATTAAATCCTGGAGGAGAGAATTGAGAATTCATACCTTCACCTCTTGGCTGCCATTGTCTCCTTTGTGTGATCAGATAGACAACCTCTGCTTCCTCATTAGTTTCCTTCATTGATGCTTTTACCCCTGGTAGAGAAGGACATTGGTCAGTGGCATGGTCTAATTCACAAATAAGGCATACCTGGACACTGTTCAATGGGAACTCCCTTGGTGGATGTTTCTTCTTGCATTTTGGATAGAAAATGCATAATACTTGCTTTGGTTCTACTTGTTTCTATTTGACCTGCAAAGTATCCATTTGTGAGGAAAAAGAGTTAATCATCTCTTTTTTGAAACTTTCTAACATATTACCTATTTCTACTCTTGTTGCTCCTCCATTTGTTGATTTTTGTACCCTTGAAAAAGTAGTATCCTTGGTAGTTGGCTTATTCCTTGTAGATCATCGAGAACATATTTTGAGAGTTCAACAATGTCCTCATAGGATTCCTTAGATATATCTTCTTTACCAAGCATATTCAACATATCTAAACAATCTTCTCTAACTCCTTTTACCAAAATGGTTTTCAGAATATCCTTACTAACATCTGGATGGCCAGACCATTGTAGATTGTATTGGAGTTGCTCCACAAAGTCTTCAAGGGTCGTGTCCTCCTTCTGTGACATTTTGAACAGCTCCTCCCTTCATTCCCTTGTTCAACAGTAGTCTTGGCATTTGTGCAGGAAAATCTGCCTCATTTGTATCCATGTGGAAATGTTTTCCCCTCCAAGGCTCATGAGCCATCTTAACACATTTCCTTTTAATGTGGCTGGAAATAGTTTAAGCTTCTGCGCAGTGGTAGTGTAGTCATAGCTTCTACACAAAATGTCAAATTCAAATAGAAACTCATCTGGATATTCAGTAGATAATCCATGAAAATTTGGGAGAGCCGAGAGAGGTATGTTTTTCATAGGAGCCATCCCTCATGTGGGAACATCAGAAATAGGAAAAACCAGGGTAGAGATGGTGTTTTCATTGTTTACCTGATCCTCGTTGTTCTTTGGATTCTCTTGGTAGAGCTATTCTTCATTATCCCATTGATTCTCCATATGTTCTCTCTCCCTCCACTCAATATGAACAACGTCCCACTCTTCCTTAGTGACTATCCGACCATTGATCTGATAAACATCGTCGTCTAGGTTTTCTTGGTTCGAGGCTATACCACCTTGATCCTCAATGTTCTCCAATGTTGCTTGTTGATTTGTTGGTGACAAATCTTTAGCTTCAGCTTCAGCCCTTGATGAGAACGATGTTTCAAGAGGGGGTGTTTCTGTTGACTGTAGATCACGTCCTCTTGGAGGATTGGCAGCAAAAAATAGATCTTGAAGAAGAGTCTGCTCTGGCTATAATCTCATCAACAATGGTCTGTCTTCCCAGTATGTTAAGATTTCTTCCTCCACATCCTCTGGTGCCTGTAATGTTAGTATTTTGGGGGGTTCGTTCTTGCGTTTGGTGATTCATGTAGACTATTCATTCCTAAAAAAAAAACTAGTGTGCTTACCAAAATCTACAATTATCTTCCCCGGCAACGGCGCCAAAATGTTGGGCACTTTAATTGTCTAATTGAATGGAAAATCAAAGTGTTCAATATAAATTGTCAACCTAGGGAAGTCTGTTATTTCAAGATAATTCTGTACAGTCTATGCTAGATTATGAAAGCATCTCTAATCTAATTGTAGTCGAGAAGTTTTTTTTAACAAATCAAACAAACATTATCGCTAACACAATTGTGTTGATACAGCCAGAGTGCTACAGACTTAAATCATAATTGCAATCTAAACTGATGAATCTACAAAAACCATGAATTGCCTACCTTAATCTAACTTTCTAATTTACTTTTGCAGGAAGAAATTCTATACTATTGCTGAAGGGAAATCTACTTATTGCAAGAGGCTACTTCCACTTCTATTTCTCAAAACAAGATTTTAACCTAATGCAGAAGAAGGAAAAGAAGTTCTCCAACCATGTTCAACAACTAACTTATAATTCTCATGAGACAAGTCTATGTGCATTTACCAAGAAGGAACTAAACTGTAACAATAGTTATATTCAGAAATATCTAACAGTTAAACCAATTGCAATGAAAACAACTAAATCTAGAATTCGAAATAGAGGGGAATCAGTGAGGAAGGTGGGCCCTTTCCTTCTCACTAAATCCACTCAAAGAGATAGGTTACAGTCTGCTAAACAAATTCAATCCACTTCTTCATTTAATTTCCAAAAAGATGTCTGTGTACAATAATCGCTACCTTCTTTAGTTCAAGGAAAAAGACTAACAACCCTTTACATTACAAAAGATCTGCTATTTAAAGTCAGAGTCGTTCAATGTTCAAAAATAGAACAGTCTTGAGAATTCTTGATTCTCAAGTTGTTCATTAGATATCATTAATACAAAATCTTGAATTCTCCTTCATCAACATCGTGAGCCAGCATTCTAATCAGCAAGTGCTACAGCAATCATATCACAACATGACTGGTGGCGTCTGTTGTAACAGCTTCTGAAATTAACAAGCTTCTATCGTAGTAGTTGTGTAACACCTGTGTCTGTTGTAACAGCTTCCGATATTAACAAGCTTCTGTCGTAGCAGTTGTGTAACAGCTTCCAGGATTGATGGGCAACCATTGCAGAAGTCATGTAACAACTTCCAGGATTGGCGCATAGCTATAACAACAACGAGTTTCTCGAAGTAGGTTGTTCTAATATTTTGATCATTAGTTAAATCATTTTATGGGTAAAATATGTGAACTTTATCAATCAAACATGCTAAGTAAATGAAAATATAAAATCAAGATGAATAGTTCATACCTTGGGAAAAAGGGTCTTGGTGCTCATTATAATGGTCATTTAGCTTAGGAATGAGAAGGTTGAATGATCAAAAGGTGTAGTCAAAAGGGGCATTTTAGGGTCCTAACACTATGGTCGCTGCTGTTTTGGAACAGATCTGTCAAAACCTTCCACATTTCATGTGGTGTGGCTTTCCCATGGAGACTTGAGACAATGTGGTCTCGTACTCCCTCCAACAGAATCCTCCTCACCTTTGTCTCTTTCTTTTTCCATGCATCAAGATTTGCAGTGTCTGTCGCATCCGGCTTAGGAACATATTTGTCAATGTAGTCCTTCAAGCCATTGTCTTCAAGCACTGCCTCCATCCTTTCCTTCCAAGCAATGTAGATTGAGCTTCCTTCGAGTGCATACTCTAACCTCAAGCCATTGAAAGACATGTTGATCTTGAATCAACTGTCACACCAAGAAAATCCTGCAAATTCAAATGTTATCCAACGACAAAAACTCAACTGTTGCAATTCCTCTTTCCCTGGGAGGTTCACACCCCACCTAAGAGTAGCCTAAGGGAAGTTCGCACCCTACCAGTGTCTAGCCTGTGAACTTGTTGAGAAAGTTCACACCCTACCAGTGTACAACCTACTAAAATCACAAGGAAGTTCGCACTGTAATGCATAGTGGGGTGATGGAGGTCCGCACCTCTCCTTTGAGCAGCCTGCGAGAATATTGATGAAGTTCACACCTCTCCTTTGAGTAGGGTGTGAGAATTTCT
>JASDQU010324066.1:0-12964 GCA_032191745.1 Picea mariana
CACAGTTAGAAACTGGTACCTGATTCCTTGAATCGACGACCTCCTTGATCAACTCACGGGGGCCAAATACTTCAGTAAGATTGATCTAAAGTCTGGCGACCACCAGGTCTCGATAGAACAGATAGATGTATGGAAAACCACCTTCAAGTCAAAGGAAGGCCTTTTTGAATGGTTTGTCATGCCCTTTGGTTTGAGAAATGCTCCAACCACTTTCATGAGGATGATGGATGATATCCTGCGACCATTCACCAATAATTTTGTAATGGTGTATTTGGATGACATTCTCATTTACAACAAGACTTTGGTCGAACACTTACAACATATTCAACAGGTTCTGAACACCCTGCGACATCAGAAGCTATATGCCAACTTGGAAAATTTCTCCTTCAGTATGGACATTGTCTATTACCTAGGCTACATCGTTGATCAACATGGCATACATGTGGATCCAACCATGATCCAAGTCATCTGTGACTAGCCAGCCCCAACCACACTCACTAACCTTCAGAGCATCTTGGGCCTTGCCAATTTCTACTGTAGGTTTGTGTTGGGATTATCCCATATTGCATGGGCCCTTAGCCAAATAACCAGGGGTGGTGGTAAGGAAAAATTTGCATGAGGCCAGTCCCAACAACAAGAATTCAATGATTTGAAGCAACGCTTGTGCTCAGCCCCGATACTTTCACTACAAGACCTGCAACAACCCTTTAAGATCGAGACAGATGCTTCAGACTATGCAGTGGGTTCCGTTCTCACTTAGCACGACCACCCCGTGGCCTATCATAGTAAGACACTATCATATGCTTTCCGTAAGTACCCTACTTATGACAAATAAATGTACTCCATTGTGAAATCCTACCTCTAGTGGGGACATTATATTCTTGGGAAGGAGACAATCATCCACACTGATCATAAGCCACTGCAGTTCATGCAGATACAAGGAAAATTGCAGAATGATCGCCATCAAAAGTGGTCCACATACTTGCAACAATTCCACCTCAAAATCAAGTATAAAACATGAAGCACCAACTGCATCATTGATTGCCTCAGCAGACCGCTAGTCATGACACTCACCACAGTGCTAGACTCTTGCGGCCATGATACCTCTGGATGGCCCCAACTCTATGAGACAGACCCAAACTTTTCTACCACCTACCAAATGTATGGTGCAAATGCAGTTGTCGATAATTTCCATATTCAAGATGGGTTGTTGTGTCATCTGGGCCATATTTGTGTTCCATCAAGCGAGTGAGTGAAGCTAATATAGGAATCCCACTACAGTCGGGTGGCAAGACACTTCGGTGTCAAAAAGGCAGTGGTGATGCTACAAAAAAATTTCTGCTGGCTGAAACTTTGACAGGAGGTCAACAAGTATATCAGGTCTTGCAGTGCCTGTGCTATTGCCAAACCAACCACTAAGAAACAGGGCCTGTAAACCCCTCTTCCTACTCCTATTAGGCCATGGGAATCCATATCAATGGACTACATGTCGAGCCTTCTGTCCACCAAGCGGGGAAATGACTGTGTTTTTATGGTTGTTGATCGCTTTTCTAAGATGGAAATTTTGGTTGCCTGCAAGAAGAACATCAAAACAGAGGCCACTGCCAAGCTCTTCTTTGAACAAGTCTAGGTACATTTTGGAATCCCAAAAACCATTGTCTCAGATCGATACAGTCAATTTCTCAGCACATTCTGGTCGAGCCTCTGGTCACTATTGGACACCAAGCTCACCAAATCCATGACCTTCCACCCCTAGACAGATGGCCAAACCGAGGTCATAAATTGAATGATTGTGCATATCCTTCGCATGTATAATTCAAAGCACCCTCACACATGGGATGAGATCCTTCCCTATGTCCAACATAGCTACAACTGAGCCCTGCATATCTCAACCGACCACAACTCCTTTCAGGTGGGGTTGGGATTCCAATCATTGGGTCCCATAGATGTTGCACTTCCCCTTGCGGTCACCTCGAACGAATCATATCTTACTGAAGCTGACAAAGCCACCCAGTTCATTGAGTGGATCCAACACATCTTCCAATAGGTTCAGAATATCCTACAGAATTCCAATGACAAGTACAAGTAGCGCTATGATCAACATCAGGTGCCACATAAGTTTCAGGTGGGTGACAAAGTTTAGTTACACTTGCAGAAAGAACGCCTTACAAGACCCCATCAGAAGCTTTTCCCACTCCGTTATGGGTCGTACACCATCACCAAGTCTTTAGGGGATAATAATTTTGAGCTCAACATTCCTCCTTTTCTTGGCCTACACCCAGTGTTCAACTTGGATCTCCTTCGCCCTTATTTCCCACCATTATTGGACACCTCAGACGTCGCAGAACATATGACACCAACAGAGCTCAACGCTGACTGCATACAATAGGCTCCATTGATCATAATTTGGACACACATATCAAGGGCACTCGACAACAAAGGATCCAGCTTTATCGAGTCGTCAAAGCAGGGCAACTTTTGCACCAAGGCAAGTGGCTCACCCGAGGCCAAATTCAACAGAAATTTCCTCATCTGATGGGGGAACTCAATGAAATGGAGAAAATTTATTCCTAAGGAGGGAGGATTGATCTAGGTGGACATCGGTGGTCAACCACCTTTTCCAACTGGCTCAAAACAGTTTTCTGGCAATTTTGGCAATTTACTATTTTTAGCAGTTTTAACTTCCGGGGCCATTTTGAGGGCCTAAATGAAGTTGTTTTTGGGATTGAGCTTCTCAATGATATTCAAAGGCATTATTGAGCCCCAAAAATGAATCTCCTTGATGACACCTTTACAACAGGATATCATATGCCTAAAACAAAGATCGTATGCAAAAGTTACAACCCCAGGAAGTTGATGTACTAACTTACCCAGACGGGGCGCACATGACTTTTGGCACTTCATCTCCTAGGGTTAGGTTTTTGGATGTTTAGGGTTTTTTTCATTCCTTTTTACTGTAAAAATTCCTTCATAGCCTCATTGTAAGGATCTTCTTGCGAATGAGTGTAGCCGTGACATCTCTTCTCATAGATAAGCCGCCACCATTCCAACAAGCTTGTTTCCGTTGCATTTTACAGTTTCATCTTATTTCCTTATTGAATAGAAGACCAATTTTTCTGTATCTCTATTATTTTGTGTTAAGCACCTATTAATAATTTGTAGTCCTGTCATTCTACTCATAAAATATGGATTAATCCCTTTGTCTTCTACCAATATGGTCCTTTCGTAGAGCTCTTCTACTTCTTTTACCTCCAGTGCAATTATGTCTGTCTGTTAGGTTGTCTGCTGCTTCCTATATGATTAGACTTCTGGAGGGGTGGTTAGTGTCAAATTTCCAACCAACTCTAATATATCATTTTTATACCCATCCATCATTTTCACTATCCTCTTGATGATTTCTTTCGTGTGGAGTTCTCCTATGAGTGCATTGTCTGAGATCGTTTGGAAGACTTCCTCAAGTCTTTTCTCCAATTTATCTGCGAGTTATTTTTCCTCCCATTAAATATGCACTTCTTTGAGGAATATCTCTAGCACCTCCTTCTCTTCCTTGGTTGTCTCCAAGTGTGTCACATCCATCCTAGTTTTCTATTGTACTTCTTGTGTGATGCTCATTTGCAACTTATATAGTGATTTTGTTGGTATCCTAGCCAATACAAATTCCATCTGTTCCACATCCTTGACCTATTTCTATGCCATGTCTTCGTCCATTTGCAACATGTCTTTAGTAATGATAAATTTTTCACTTGGAAATGCCATTATTTGTATTGTATCCTCCTCACTCTGCACTGACATGTCCTTCTCTTGCATTGTTTGTTGCTTCTGTGTTTGTTCTTTGTGATGCACCTTGGTGAATTGTATCTTCTCCAAGACCTGCTTGACCTCTATTAGATTTTTCATTATATGATATATATTTTTTTGCATCTTCATATGATTATATAGTGTGGTCCTGTAATCTTCTCGTGACTAATTCCACAACATATTATGTTATTGTATATTGGGGGACATGCACCTTCATTTTCTTACGTGCTCCTCCTGACTGTAAGATAGTTCTCTTGAGTGGCCTTGACTTTGATTTTTCTATTGTGATTGGGGTATCTGTCTCTGGTATGTACCCTCCTTCTTATCCCTCACATGCGTGGATGTTATCTTTCCTATGTGCCTCTCCATTAGTGGCCTCTGCGTAGTTCTTCTAATCTGTGACAAGCTTGGGGATAACCTTTTTCTTTCTAAGTGTTCTTGTTGCTGCACTCCCCCCTGTTTGCTTCATGTGTGCTTCTTCTTTTCTTGTATTTCCTGCTGGGGTGATATTCTTTTTTGAGGAGCCCACTTCTGATGGCTTCTTATCTTTTTATGGATCCACTAGAACCTTCCATTCCTCCTTCTAGTCTTTCATTTCCCATTGCACTTCCTCTGCTGTGATGCAATATCTCATCCGCAACCACTCTTTCCATGGATCCTTTTTTTGCTCGATTCACATATTGTGCCTTGATGTTTTGAATTTGGATATATTCTTGTATTCCCCTACCACCTCAGGTTGGATCCTCCAAGTGTCGGCCACCTTTTCATGTATTTATTCCAAATATGTCGCAAATATGCCAGAGTTTGTCTGTCTTTCCTTTGCGATGGATGTATGCCACAATGTTACATACCGTGCCGTGTGACATTTTCGAGTCTCTGACATAATACATTGTATTTGGAGTGTTTCCATTCCTCTAAAGCAATGACTATGAGTAACCACAAATAGTGGAACTCTGTGCCTAAGTCCTGAGCGTCTTTGTAATAATCTAGAAATAGATTTAACAAGTATGGACTCCAGCTAAATACAATCCCTTTTGCACACTGCGCAACTACTACTATCACCCCTATTGGTGCTTCTTCTTTGTGACACTTCCTTAACAATTTACATGAAATAATTTTTGTTGCTAACCTCATCACAAGTTCATTGATTCTGTTTATAATGATCCCCCTGATCCTCTCTCTATTCCATATGTTTTCTAGATTTCCTTTGCCAAGGATTTGTCCTTGGTATTGTCATCCAGATACTATGCAGGTTGCTCACCATCTGTGGGTAGACCTCCAATTTCGGCAATTAGCTTGAAATCAATTGAGACTAGCATATCCAACCATAAAATTCCTCCATGAATTACTGCTAGTAATTGTTTGACGCAATTATTTACATCCTTACCCCTTCCAAAATGCAGGATCTCGAGTAGGTTCATTATGCCTGTGTTATATAATCATGTTATCCATTTTTTATGTTCTAGTATCGGTATTTCTATCACATTGATCCCTCTCCTTTCCATGTATACTTGTTGCTTTAATTCCTGAAAATTTTCTCTATCTTTTACATCATGGTCTGCATAGAGAAGTTTATCTACAGATCCTAGAAAATCTGGTAAAACATGTACTCTTGTTGGTATGCTCAGTAACAAAAGGGTTACCTATAGTTTCTTTCACGGTGACCTCTGCACTATGTGTTTTCCTTTCCCCTTTCTTTGCACCCTTGAGGGCCCTGCCTCCTGGCACACTTTGTAATAACCCCTTTATTATGACATAAAAGTAAGTGGGTATAGTAGTGGCATTTTTTTTTAAGAAACACCAAAGAAAAAATGTTACTCGACATTAACATACTTCAATATCACAAATTCATTTCTCATTACATCCCATACTGCAAGTTCCATTACACAACATCATTGCTACTAACAAAATAAATCATAACACAAGGCCATCCAAGATATCTACCCATCCAACCTACCTGCAAGGTTAGGACCTCCAAGGTAGATAATCAATGCTCAAGTCCAGGATTCATCCGATTGATTTTGACCATTTAAGGTCTCAAGACTGGTGACTGTTCTGAGGAACACTGAAGCATCTAATTCCTGTACCCAAACTCAAATCTAGACTCAGGATTAAAATAATAGTAAAGTACTTAATCATGACACAAATTTAATCATTCAATTCGTTAAATACTAGACGAGTTTTCCTTCCCTAAAAGTTTATAATAAAAATAATTAACCATCATCTAGATAATATGCCATCTCCTTAGAAATATATCATATAATTATCACACATCATTTAAACAAAAATCTCTTCCCTCAATGAATTGCAAGCATCAATCACTATTCAATATTGTAACAATCCTCCATTGTATAAACCAAGTAAGTAAATACTACGAGTTAGCATAATATATATATATATATATATATATATACACACTTTTGAAGGAGAAAGGAAGAGAACAAAAAAACTCTCAAACACTAAGAGGAACTGTAAGCATACTTTGTACTTTCTGAACTAAAAAGACACTATGATGAAGTAATTTTTCACCTATGTGTATGTCTATTTTGAGAGTGAGTTAAGATTCTATTTGAGACCCAAAGTTTCTCTTTTGGGTGTCACAGTGCAAACATGCTCAGTGCCAACTCCAGAAGTGCATAGACAGGACCCTAGAAGGCCCAAATCTCAGGACAAACAACACAAGGTTTGCACAGAGACCACTCAAGGCAAGAGAGGGCTTTGAAATTTTGAAGAATGAAACTCAAGAGAGACAATGCGAACTTACATAGAGTAGGTGAAAAAGTGCACATGCAACCTTTAAAATTCTAGAGATCAGGAGGGAAGCACAAGTGAGCATTGGAGTTTGCTTCAAAGTGACAAATCTCAGGAGAAAAAGCATCTGGAGGGTTCAAGAGGGGACCCAAGGAGTGTAAAATTCCTTGTTTAAGAATTGGTGGATGAGATCGGCTCGTGAGTTGTTGAAATCCCCACAACCATTAGATCAAACAGGAGGAGAGCACTTGTTAATCCTCGAGTCCTTCAAATTTCACCCTTCAACATATTATAGTTGTTTGTAATAAGTGAGCCTTGAATCCCAGATTTGTGGATTGAATCTACATCATAGATCGATGGGTGAATGCAAGCCATTTGATCCTCAAGGGGTTCGACGATTCTACAAATTTGAGTCGTAATTGACTAAGGGCTAAGAAAACCTGAAGCTCCAAAGTCCCACAGTAAAAGGGAAGCTGTGGATCTAGAGATCGAACGAGGGCCATTATATCTCATATCCTTCGTCCTCCGAAATTTGGATAATTAGACACTACGGCTAAAATGAGTCGTAGCAGTTAAGGACTAAGAAGCCCCAAATCTCGGAAGTCCGCAGTAAATCTTGACCGTTTGTTTTGGGTACATGTGTCCATAGATTTCTGAGTATTCAGAATTCGACTATCCGAAAGGTTGTGGGTGAAATTTTCTTGGGTTCAGAAGGTCTCAAAGCCTCAAATCCTGGAGTCAATCTCGACCATTCGTTGACGGGTGAGCGTGCACCATGGATCTTCTCCCTTCTCCAATTTGGCATTCAACGGTTTGAGAGTTTGATAATGATCATGAGAGAGAATCCCTGAAGCCAGAAGTTCCAGAGTTGATTATGGTTTTCAGTTGTAGGAGGACTGTGGATCATTGATTCCTGAGCTCTTCGGGAGTTCGACAATCCGAGTGTATTGGTTCAAAGTTTAAAGGTGCAAAGAAAATTGGAAGCCTAGAGTTTTAGAGTGGATCTCCACCATAGATTCTCGTGTGAGGAGGAATACTATCAGTCGTATGATTAAATTCACAACCAATGCCGAAGGTAGGTGGAAGGTAGGGTAGAAACCACATATGCTGGTCAACCTCGAATTAAGACCGAGTTCGACCGATAACACTCTGGGTGAAAGGGAGTGCTGGAGTTGAAGAAACCTCTGGAGCGTCGGAGTCTTGGAGCTCCGAATAAAACATTTTTGGGTCAGCGTTAGGTTCTAGCCTGCAATCACATGCATAACTATCAAGGTAAAAGGGCATATGACTAGGTTTAAAATACAAGTAAAAAATTCCATAAAAGAAAGAGAAAAAGACAGTGAACCAACGAGTTCTAAATTCACAACTTGACAAGGGCCCTATGATCTTTCCCCAAATTTTGATTTAAACAGGGACTCCACACTACTAATAAATTTGTATTTATCAACAAATTCAACATAGAATCCATGATGAAATTTTGGATTTAAACAAAATTCAAAAGGGAATCACCATACAAAAAAATTGAATTGTCATAAGATTTAACAGGAAATTCATCGTACAAAATTTTGGATCTAGAATACAATTCAATAGAGATCCCACCATATGAATTGATTTAGGATTTAAATGAAATTCAACATAGAACTCATGATACAAATTTAGGAATTTATTTCTTTAATTTTACCAACGAACAATACACTATTAAATTTCTTTAAAATAATATTAACTAAAAGAACCAATCATAAGAACTTCAAATATGGAATAAAGTACAACTTAAAAAAAAACATAGACCATACACAATATCATTTCGAGTTTTACAAGAGGATCAAGACACCTGAAAATAAAGTTAAAAAATGCTTGAAATTACAACGAAAATTTGAAAATTGTAAACACCATAACTATTATTCATTTGAAAACTATTGTAACAAATTTTCATTAAGACTTTCTATTGATTCTACAATGGCCATACCAAATGTAACATACTAATATACTTGCACTACAAATAAATGCAAAATATAAAAATACCAGGACCAATGAAAGTTGTTTAATGAATATTCCCTCCAAAGTCTTGCGTTCATTTCTTTCTTTCACTTTCTAATCACATAGACTTCACTTGTACCTCCCAACAAATTCTAGGGGTACTCTTATTCCCCCTTATCCCCCCGAGCTGTAAAGGGGCCAAGCACAAAAACCAGAACACAATAGCTTCCAAGCTTACTTCACAAGGAAGAGCTTTCACTCTTTTCACAAGCTTGGAGTCCCAAATTTCACAAGTAAAACACAATCAAATTAAAATTACGCAACATAACAATGCTCAAAAGGTTCTATCCTTTTCCCTTATACATTAATTGTTTTATAGAAATTTTCCTTACTGACACCTGTCCTCATGCAAAAATATTTAACTTTCAATTTAAATTAATTATGACTATTCACCTACACACTTGGCATACTCTCCCCAAGTTGCACAAGTAATTACCAAATTTTATTTTATTTTAAAAGCCAAATTCCCTCACATTCCCGAATGTGTTCCTATTTCCTTTCTTAGTTGTCCATTTTTTCCCCAAATTCTCATTTAACGAGTGTCTCCTAACTAGATATTAGTTAGAGTTGGATTAAGAGTCTTCTTCTAGCTAGATTAGTAATATATTGAATCAATATTCTATTCTATGTACACCCATTCTCTCAAGTTATTATTTATTTCTAATAAAAATCCTTTTTATTAATTTCATGCACACATGTGCATTTTATCAAATCTTTATATTTTACTTACTTTTTCCTAGAATTTGATTTAACTCAAATCTTTAACTCATGTCATCATTCATTTATTTATTTTATTTAAATTTAGACGTAGACTTAGTCTTAGACTTAGGCTTAGACTTTTGTTAGGATTTATAATTAATAATCTATGGTTTAATTAATTATTTTAATCCAACAAGGTCTAATCATTCCAATGTTTTCTAGGCCACCTATGTTTATTGAATCAAGTTTCAATTGCATGACATGCGCTTTAATACATACCTCCGTGTTCCATGGGTGCCACTCACATTTGACTTATTTTGGAAGTTTGTGAGAGTCTAAGGGCTTCTAAGGAATAAAGACTGTGCCTTATTTCATGCCCCTTAGAAATCTTCATGAGCGACTGTCTCAGTCTGCCTTCATGATATCGTGGACCAATAAAACTAGGTATCGTTAACCTACATTTCTTGCCACGACAAGAGTGCTAATAGGTTGTGACAGGGACGCTGTCACATCTCTCCCTTAATGTCTGGTTTCTGTGCATGACCCCTTTACTTCTTATGTGAGTCGGATTAGCAAGTTTCGTCAAGCCTGCATCCACTGACAAAAACAATGTCAATAATCCATATACATAAATCATACTAAAACCAATCATACATCACATGTGCGTAAAATTAAATACTCAAATAAATGCAATCCACTCCCTGACTCAATCCAGAGTCCAAGGGAGTCCATCAATGCCATCAAGACCCTTAGTCTGTCATGTGTCCTACACACTCATGATGACTCGTCAATAACATCTGCCAATATATATATACATTAGATTACAAAAAGTCACAACACATCATCGTCATCATGTATAACCCAAAATCGAAACGAAATCATAATGTACCATAACCAGATCAATTGCACGCAAGTGTCCTTAAAGAATAAGTCAATAAAAGTGTGTTAAGTAGAGAGAGATGTTACACATTTTCTCTTCCTCTTCCTGTTCTATGCCAAAATCCTGCTACTCCGTACTTTCTTTTGATTATACTTGCCCCTATTGTGTTGGCTCCATGTTCCGTGGGTCAATTTTCATTTGTTTTTTCCTAGGGGCTGGATCTTGCTCCTCCACCATTGTAGGGATCATTGGTTCGTTGATCGGGGAAGGGATGACATCCAAATCCACCACTCCCTTCGGTTGCATAGAATGGAGAATTATATAAGTTATAAGTTGTAATTGTAATAAAGTTCTAATAGGTATCCTTAGAATAGTTATCTATTTACTATAAAAATTGTGGTTATATTAGGACTTACTCTGTAATTTTGGAATGATATAGTTGATGTAGGACTGTTATAAATAAATGTTGTATATCTTGTATATCTAATGGATAGTATGAAAGGTTTTCACACTTAATTTTAAATAATATAAATAACTGCAAAACAACTAATCCGTGCTTCATTAAATAATAAGAAATTTATTGTAAAAAGGAGTTTGGTTATATTAAACAATAAATTTACTTATATAAAGTCGTCTTTAGAACTGATCCTCTTAATGATAACTCTGCTTATATAAAATTTAGAACTATTCCTTTTAATGATAACTTTGCTTTTATGAAATTGTTTTTAGAACTGATTTTATTAATAATAAATTAAAAATGTATAACTAAGACCTTTTCATCACTATTGAAAACACTATTAGTATTCGAGTAATATTATAAAAAATATTCTATTAAAATTATTATAAACCAATATTAATCTCTTTATATTCAATTACCGTGTTAATAAAAATTTAAGATAATAAATACTCAGTGCACAAATTGATCTCTTATTTCTTTATATTCAATTATTGTTTTAATGACAACATAAGATAATAAATACTCAATGCACAAATTGATCTCTTATTTGGATCTGTTACACAATATAAACATAAAATATTTCAATTAAATTATAAAATAAGATGGTATAAAGGTGACATATAGGTAGTATTATATAACAACTTGAGAGCTTCATTACAATTAAGTTTATTATATTCAAATTATAAAAATATGTTTTTAAGTTACTAATATCATAACCTTATAAATATTAATAAATAACCATTTGTGAACTTCATCTCATCGCTTAGGGCTGCTTAGAATTGGATATGAAATCGTTTTTAGAATTGTTCTTGTTAGTAATAAATAAAAAATGTATAACCTTCTGCTAAGGCCTTTTCATCACTATTGAGAACGCTATTAGTATTAGAGTAATATAATAAAAAAAAATCTATTAAAATTATTATAAACCAATATTAATCTTTTATATTCAATTATTGTTTTAATGACATTAAATACTCACTTTACAAATTAGTTTCTTATTTTTTTATATTTGTTTTAATGACAACATAAAATAATATATACTTCACAAATTGATCTCTTATTTTAAATGTGTTACAAAGTATAAACATAAAATATCTCAATTAAATTATAAGATAAAATGGTGTGAACGTGACATATTATTGCAATTTAGCTTATTCTCTTGAAATTATAAAAATATGTTTTTAAGTTACTAATATCATAACCCGATAAATATTAATAAATAACCATTTGTGAATTTCATCGCATCGCTCAAGGCTGCTTGGAATTGGATTTGAAGTTCCACTAGGAACTATATTTGCTTCTTAGAGTGGAACCTTAGAGGGGAGACTACGACTTATGGATCTTAAACATGAGCGGTGAGGGGCGCAACCAACTCACAAGAGGGCAACTTGAGTCGACATCAAAGTCCAGGTTATAAGTAGAGGCTCAATTGGCGGGGTGGGTATGTTAAAGATCATTTCGTTTTTTATTTAAATAATTTTTCAATGTGTTGTGAATTATTTTTGCGTATGTTTATAAGTTCTTGTAATAAGGAGTGAATTTGAGCTTCCAACAATTTTCACAATTATTAGTTAGCATAAACTATTTGTGAGATAGACACACTCTGGATTTCTTGTAGTTTATTGACTGATTCAACTTCATATGACATGTGAACATGGTGAAAATAAGTAACCTATCCCTACATGTAAACGCCTTTACTATTAATTAATTAAAAAATACATATCAATTTTAGAGATACAACCTTCATTTTTATTAAAAAGAAAAAAACACATATTTATTTTTGTGATACAAACTTCCCTATATATATATATACATTTCATATACAAAGACTAGGGACATATCAAATATTTCAATATGTCAAGGACTCTTGCTCTGAATACATTTTATTAAAATTTAATCTTTAAAGGTTCTAGGGCCGTCCATCATGATGCCAAATAAGTAAATGACTTTTATAGATAGAAGAGATGTAGCGCACTTAATGAATTAAGGTCCATTGGCCATGAGTAACCTAGATTTTAGCAAATAAATTAAGGATTTTAGCAAATAAATCGATCACCGAAACGTTGAGAGAATCAAGGTGCATCCAAAGTGTTACCAAAAGTGATTGATTTTAACCACTTAAGGTCTCAAGACTGGTGACTGTTCTAAGGAACACGGAAGCATCTAATTCCTGTACCCAAACTCAAATATAGACTCAGGATTAAAATAATAGTAAAGTACTTAATCATAACACAAATTTAATCATTCAATTCGTCAAATACTAGACAAGTTTTCCTTCCCTAAAAGTTTATAATAACAATAACTAACCATCATCTAGATAATATGCCATCTCTTTAGAAATA
>JASDQU010324067.1:0-12964 GCA_032191745.1 Picea mariana
ACATTGGGGGTTGTAGCCTCCTTCTGGTTGTAGCCAGAGAATTGGGGATTTGGAGCTTCCTTTAGGTTGTAGCCTGAGAAACTAGGGGGTTGGAGCCTCCTTCTAGTTGCAGCTAGAAAACAAAGGAAGTTGGTGCTTCCAATGAATGTAATTCTTCAAGACATATAAGAAAAAGCATTCTGTGGTTTTCTCCCAATTTGGGTTTCCACGTAAAACACTGGTGTACTATGTATGTGTGTGATTGTTTATTTCTTACTGCTCATTATTGGATAATAATTCTACATTGATATAACATTTGAAGAAAAAGGATTATAATTACGCTATTACTGATTCACCCCCCCTCTTAGTAATCCAACATGTTAATTAACCAATTAGGAAGCTAAATGAAAGAGGAAGAAATATGAATGAAACATAGTAGCCATTAATCATATTCAGATCTGGAAATAAGCATAAAACAATAGCAAACCATAAACACCAATGTGATAACGGAGTTCGACAATCTCACCTACATCTCTGGGACTTTGTCTCAATGCATGAGGCTTTCTTATTTCTGTTCAAATCTCTAAAATTACATCACAACAGTTCCAAAAAGGTTACAAACTGACCTGGTCTTGTTCTACTAGATCTCTGGAACCCAACAAAAGAAACGGCATTGAAATCAGATGACTGGAGCTCCCAGAAATGGCCCATAAAGGTGCTCTCCTCAACAACTTCCCTACATAAAAGTGGCTTTGGCTTGGCAAATATTTAGCATAAACCTGCTCTGAATATCCTCCCCCGACTTCAAGAATCCCTGGTTTATATAGATCTGAAGTTGGTAACCATTTCCCAACTTCCCCCAAGATCTAGCCTAAAAAAGGGCCCAATATCTCCAAATATTAGCCAAAATCTCACAAAACTGCTGAATAATTCCACAAAAATCACTATTATAATGTAACAAACCCACTATTTGCATAAATTTGGGGTGCATCCCCCAAATTCGTTGGCCCCTGGTTGTATGGGCATGCCCCATGTGTCCTCGCGCTATCACTAATTCATTAGCTCCTTCCAGACCAGGGGCTAGCTCCAACTATAACCTCACGCTATACGATGAGACCCCGGGTCATGTGGCAGTGTAATAGGAATGGGATCCAAAGGTTGGAACTATATGTTATATCTGCACTCAAACAGTGACTGGAATATGGTCATATACAATAGTCCTATGGTAACGTTTCTGTCGGGGTTGGGGCTAGGCCCCAACCCTTACTCCACCCACCATACTCTAAATGAAACTTTAAATATATGTGAAACAATATATGGTTAAGACCCATAGTTAGGGTGGGTTGGCAAGCCTGACCCTGCCAAGTCCTTTTCTCAGTGGAGAGGTCACGTGGTTGAACCTCATAGAGTCCAAATTTTTTGCATAAAACATTAACCAACCAATGGGTGCCACATGGAAGCCCATGTCTGGGCCACGTGGCACTGTACCATACACCATGAGAACTGCCACATGTCAACACTCTATTCATCCATCTCTACCAGTCACATCACCTGCCACTATACCTTCCACATAAGCATCGTACGGATGTGCCACGTGTCACCCTTGCAGTGGTGACACATGTCATTCCCTGATTGGTCCACCTGTCCAACATGTCATTCCTCTGTATGCCCAGTCACCCTACCACGTGTCACCTCTAGATGTTTCCACATTAGCACCAACTGTGCCTGCCACGTCAGTTGTACGACCATACGACCTGTATAGTCAGTTTCCATGTGGCACTGTACGGACTGCACAGTCACCATTTTTTTGCCTATTTGGCCAAATGAACAGATCGCGATATCTAGAGCATATGACATCTGTTTGAGCCTGTTCAAGTTGCGTTGGGTTGATATCGACGAGGCCTACACACACATTTGTTTTGAATACATTATGAGAACTTTGATTTTTAGGCCTTTCTAAGCCCCATCAAACTCCTGGATCCAATTATGGATCAAATTTCGAGGCAAGAAAACATTGAGAGATGGAAGAGAGCATGAGACAAAGTGCTAGGGAGGAGATCAGAACATGTTAAAGGTAATGAAGTTCAGCTTCTTCGAGACTAGCCTTTACTTTTTAGCCTGGGTACGGGCATATTATGTACTACTTAATGTCCTTTACCTACCATGAGCAAGGGGCTACCTAAATAATCATTATATTTTTTCTTACTCTGTAGAGATACCTAAGGATAACTATATGGGAATACATATTACCTTACTTATGGTGTGAGAGCCACTCACTGCTTACATATTGAACTCGTTGGCTAGCTACAGAGGTTGAACAACCTAGGCTAGATGACTATAGTGGTAAGACATGCTCCAAGGGAAACAATATAGGTTGAAACCCACGACACCGACTAGATCATGAGAAGAAAATGTTGCACCAACATATTAATCAAAAGCATAATACGAACCAATCTAGAGCGCAACATCAATATATCCATCATGTTGTATTGAGTTTCCCATAGTTAATTAGAAACTGTACCTGCCTCCATCCTCACCGTAGGATGAACTAAACTAACTCAATTAAATTGATTCATTAAGGGGATCTACTGCATCTCAATTTTCTTTTGGATATGCTCAAACTAGATTTAATATTGGAGGATAGAATGAGATTGGATTTGGATATGCTTATTCTGGCTCTCAAAATTCAATAAGTTATGGTTCTCAATCTAGACGTGCTGCGAAATCCATTACTGGATTAGGATTTGGAGAAATTGTTGAAACCTGGGAAATTGGGTTTTTGTCTCAATATGGATATAGAACTAATGGTGCTTATATTTGTGCATGTTGTTCACACTTTACCATACGTCGTTTCTTCATCTGTTGATGTTGATTCACTTATGGTTCTACCCTTATCTGCGAGATATTATTAGCCTACAATGAATGATCATCAACTTGTGAAATCTTTTGGATAGAAAACTTTGACTTGTCTGGAAGTGGGTTCTCCCTATGCCCTTTATCATCTACCTTCTTCTAGGTTGGATTAGTACATGATCGGTGGGCCCATGGTTTCTATT
The DNA here is from genome assembly GCA_032191745.1 of Picea mariana. Taxonomy (NCBI): domain Eukaryota; kingdom Viridiplantae; phylum Streptophyta; class Pinopsida; order Pinales; family Pinaceae; genus Picea; species Picea mariana. The sequence continues at coordinate 3,036 of JASDQU010324067.1, forward strand.
TTTTCATTTTGTGTGTCGACAGAGTGACACGTGGTGGCTAGAATGCTGCTCAAATTAACGATGCTCATGGGATTTATCACTATGGATATTCAATGAATAACTATGCTTCTTGAAATTAACCACCAACCTATTCACTTCGGCGGTTCCACTTTATAACAATGGGTACTAGGATTCTGCAATGTTTCCCGAGTGGAAGCCATTGAAGCATCTGAACAAGCATAAGCAAAATAGTCATTAGATTTACTTCCAGGCTAGATCCATGTTTTCCCTCCACGAACCGAGAAATTACCACCATAGACTTTGACAAAAAAGAAATCAATCATTCAATGGTCTCGTTTCTAGAATCTGTTACGTTTCACATTACATAAAATGCATTCTTCGCACATTGATGGCAACAAAGTGACCATAAGTTGATCATTTGGTCAGCTTTGCTCGCTGGGGAAGTGTCAAAGTCCTGAAGTGTCGAAGTTCCGAAGCGACGAAGTGTCGAAGTCCCGAAGTGCCGAAGTACTGAAGCCGCCGAAGTGTCAAAGGCTTGAACTGAATCTGGACCATCCATCAGCGGGGACACGCGACAGTAGATCATTCATTTCAAAGATTTTCCTTCGAGAGATTTTCATGTTTCACATTCAAAACACCCGAATCTCAAAGGTCCGAAGTAAATCTCAGCCGTCGATCTTTGGAGGACACACGTCAGTAGATCACTAGCTCCGGGTAAAAACGCATGGAGGAAGCCCGGGTTTGATATTTGATTTTCCCGAAGCCCGAAGACCCGAAGTGATCTCAGTCGTTGATCTCTGGAGGGCACGCGTCATCAGATCCTTAACTCCGGATGTTTTTCTTCGAGGGAAAAATAAGTTTGAGTGTTGATTTTCCCGGAGCCTACAGACCTGAAGAAGATCCCAGCCGTCAATTTAAGAGGATACGTGGTAGTCATCAGTGTGGACATGTGGTGCACTCGTCGGTCTTGACACTTGGCACCTATTCTGCAATGACATGTGGCACTCAATCTAGGCAGCCGTGGGAATATCATTCGCTTCTTTCTTCGTGATGCATGTCACTTCTATTTCATGACACATCATCATGGTGACATCAAGCCACCACATCAGATCATCCTCTGGGAGGTGTTATTGTTCAATGTAGAAAGTAGCGTCCCCCCCCGAGGGCACAGTTTGGCGAATTCTAAATTTGGTGGGCGATTAAGCTTGGAAGTGGCGCTAAATCTAGCAGGTGCACTCAGATCGGGACCAGATCTGCGGCCACATTTCATTGTGGGGACGCAACATGATCAGGAGATAATTTTGTTGAGCGGTCTCGCAATTGAAACCATGGTAAGGCAAAAGTGCTACATGGTGGATTGCGGGCCCAAAAGCGGTCTGAACCCAAACTACTCTTGAGCAGCCCCGGAATTGCATACTCATATAGCGTCGAATCTGAGAGCAACGCGTGGCCGTCCCTTGAGCATTAAGTCTCGTTGAGTCCCCGAGGAAAAGCAATTAATGGAAGGCAGGTCGGGTGGTTGAAACCTTGACTCACTCAGTAATTAGAAAGTATGGAGGAGCCAACCGTGGAAAACAGAGCTGTCAGCCTGATATACCCCTGTGGATGGATTTTTCTGCAAGCCCATGTCGATCTGAGCTTGCGTCTAAAAAAGGGATGCATGCTCAGTCTGACAGAAGAAAGCGCAGATGAAAGACTTTGAATGTAGTAGCTAGCTCACACTCCTGGTAGTGGTGGACTGGTCTGGGTATAAATAGGTAGTTTTGATATTTTGTTAAGGTCACCAATTGGTTGAGCAAAGCTCCCTATTTTGTAATATTTTGATACTAGAACTATCCTTTGGTTATGTATCACATTTGAGACTTTCGCATTAATAGAAGTCAACCTCTTTTCATCTCTCTGTAAAAACTGTGCTAAAACACTCGAGCATGGAGGATCCAATCGAGGGTTGTGATGTTGTCGTAACGTAGGTTTTATTACAGTAGTGTCGTGACCAGTTTTAGTCAGATTCTTTGTTGTCTTTTTACCTCTTACATTGAATAGCTCGGGCATGGAGGATCCAGTCGATTTTTTGTAGCTCCATTGTGATGTAGGTTTGATCATTATGTTGTTGTGACTGTGTTGTTTGAACATATTTCAGTGTCTGAATCTTGAGTTCAAGCGAAGTCTTGAGCCTGAGTTTTTCTTCACCAAGTTGCTTGAAAGCTGATGCTCATAGCAGTTTTGTTCACCTCTCTCACTAAGTCTTCCCTCTGCTCACACTTAAACTCAAATAATTGGCTGAAGTTAATGAGGCCCTCACTTCTCTGTGCATTACTGGTTGAGTTCCGTGTTGAAATCATTCATGTATTGAGTTTTCCCCATTTGACCTCCACTCACATAAATCAAACATCCACCAAACATTTCTGATGGGTATTGAGCTTATCCTCCCGCAATCTGAGGGTGACTCTCAGTGCTAGCATTCATGGTGTCATTTCCGGGGAATGAATTGAAGACATTTCCCTGGGTAAGAATGAAAAAGAAATTATGGTTCTTAAGGTGCATCAGAAATCAGTACCTTGAAGATTGCAACTTGCACTTGACGACTCCACTATTTTAGTTGTGGCTCTGAAAGGCAGAAACACGAGGTCTACTCCTCAACTGCCTCTAGCAACACCTTAAGCTGAACCAAAGAAAATTATCATAAAGGAAAGCTTTCTCAAGAAGGCTTTTAGCTGCTGTCCCAGATTGAAAATCTCCCTGGGAGAACGATAATGACCAAATCTGGTCTTTGATGGTGAACAAAGACTAGACACTTTCAGACTACATATCATTCACCCGACAACTCCATGTTTAAATAATCTAGTGGGGACTCCACAGTTTTAAGAAGTCATATTTTCAGATGGAAGCCATTTTGGCTTGGAGGTTTGCTCCTTTTAATTTCTCTATTGTTCCCGGTTTTCCTAATGTTGTTCCTACTGTGGATGAGTGGGGTGATGTTTTGCCCATATTTAGAGAACATAAATATGAAAACCCTGTCGAGCATCTCCGTGAGTTTCATGAACTCATGCATCAGTGGGAAATACATCATGAGCATGTATTATTGAACATGTTCACGTTCTCATTAGCGAGAGATGCTCATGAGTGGTATCACTCCTTGCCCCCTGCTAGCATCTCCTCCCTAGAGTAGTTTCATGCAACTTTCAATGCTCACTGTCAAAGGTATTATTCCTTTGAGTTAATATGTCGTAACTTTTATGAGAAGTATAGAGATGGTGTTTAGAACATAGTTCGTTCTTGCGAAAGCTGTGAGGATGAGTGGTATACCTCGAAGGAGTTGTTAAAGCTGGTAAAATATCTTTCTGCAAGGATAGAGGAATTGAAGGAATATTTTTCTTGTGGCTCTTACGAAGAAGATGCAGAGGAGATTTCGATCCTTGAAATAGATGTTCTTGGAAACCCTGCTTATGATGAAGAAGTGACTTCGAATACTGACCAAGAACAAACAACTTTTGATGGATATCCCAACGAAGATGACGAAGAGAAGAGATTTTCCATGGTTCATGTTTATGATTATTTTGAATCTGATCCTTGTAAGAGCCATGAAGGAGAAAAGGTTGAGCTAAATTTCTCAGCCATTGCTCGTTATCCACATCCAGTGTTGGCTATAAATGAATGGGATGATTATCTTCCGAGATTCAGAGGAAGCAAGCATGACCATCCCGGTGAGCACTTATTAAAATTTCATATATGCATGCTTGAACATGGCTTCTTTCACGAGGATGTCTTGATCAAGACGTTCAAAAATTTTTTAGAGGAAGATGCTCGTGAATGGTGTAAATCTCTCCCTGCTGCTAGTATCCATTCTTTGAAGGATTTTCATGATGATTTTAATTCATATTACGAGAAGATTTTCCTGTCTCATCTTATTTTGGATGACCGTTGTAAGAAGTTTGCATTCCACATCCAACAGATGATAGAGTCTTCCTCGTGTGATGAGTTTGGTGAAGATATGATTGAAAGAGAAAGTGAGGATAAAAGTGAGTATTTTGCAAATGTGGATGAAATCTTTTCTCTTTCTATTTCCCAAGAAGAAGGCCTTCTAGATATGAGTGTTGATAGTATTGATGATTGCATAGCCATAGATGTATCATATTCTTCCCCTAATGCACCTGTTGTCTCAGTTGTAAAAGAAGAGATAGTTGTGGAGGAGGATTCTTCTCTCTTCCTTCTAGAGGTTTCCCATGATGTATTTTCACCTAGGATTGAAGAGAAGAATCAAGAGATCACTCATTTTTCTTTGCAGGATAAAAGAGTTTTGTGCTCACCCATATTTAATGAGTACTCACATGAAGAAGAGCAAATCCCTTCCTTACATTTTGTTGACTTGGGGAGCAACCAGCCTATGTATGACAATTATGAATTAGATTCCAATGTGGATATGAAGGATTTCCAAGACCATACTATAGAGCCTTTTCCTTTATTCATTAAGGAAAATCATTGGGTGGAAATCAACCATCATAGGCCCGCAGAAGATACTGAGCAATGTGTTAAGGAGAAGCACCCATTCATGTATATGCATGAAGAGATTTATTGCCCTCAGCTGGTATACATTATCAGAGTAGACAAAGAGGAAGTGGATAAGAAGCCTGCATAATCCTTTCACTCACTTGTGCTTGCCACAAACATTCAACCGGATGTGAGCAACTATAAGACAGAGCATGTTTTCTCTTACCAACCCATTAAGTTTCGTCCCCTATTTTATGACCCTGTAGGGGAGTACATGGAGTTGCCTTTTTTCCAAGTATTCAAGCCACCAAACTTTATCTTGCCTTCAACACTAGGAGGAGAGATGAAAAATGTAATCATTTTGTTGTCACAATTTCATTATCTTTATTTGATCAGTGACAGAGTAAATAAGTTTTCAGTTAGGAGGTTACTTGACTGGCTCTGGTGGAAGTCCACTTTCACCTAGCACTTTGTAAAAATCAGTTAGTCTAGGAGTGTACATAAATAAGCTCCTTTTGGAGCCCATTTGTTTATTTTTGTTTTTAGTAGAGTAGTGTACATATTTCCTCGTTTCCTTCAGTGAAAATTTAGAGCTAGAATCCATAGCCCAACAGCTAAGGCACTGGAACTATGTGTTCTTGGCAGCTCATGCCATCCCCTGTGGAGCCAAATGTTATCACATATAGTTTTCAACGACAGCAGGTCATCCGAGTTCGTGGTATGCACAGGAAGCGTCAAAGCACAATGTTCAGAACAACTCATGTTGGGTCAGAAATATTAGCAGGCGAGCAGGTTCAGTTTCAGCCATAGGATATGAGCAAGAGAAAAGCCAGCTGTCGGCTTCATGATATTAAGTCATGATTATCGGATCTTATCAACAAATCAACGGTGGGGAGTGATTGCAGGGATCGAGATTCATATTAAAGACTCTGTAGTTTGTGAGCCCGCAATCACTTTGGATCGTTGATCTAGATAGATCAACAGAGCATATTGTTCCCGCTATAAGAGAGCATCTTCCCATTGCGGGGAGCGTAAATAAAGTTAAAGTTTCTTCTAGTTGTGATCCCGCAATCTCCCATGGATGTCGATCTTTCAACAGGGGACACATGTCAGGCGATCTCACAGCCCGGGAGGAAAGCAACAAGTTCAATCTTTCAGCAGCGGGGATCCCATGTGGAGTTCAGATCAGTGGCTTGAAAGTATTCAAAATCTCAAAATTTCACCAAGTATAGCGCCAGAGAAAAATTCCGAAGTCTCGGAGCCCGAAGCCAACATGAGCCGTAGATCTCGAGAGGGACAGGTGACTACCGATTCGAGGCTTCAGGGAAATGAGCTTTGGGAGATTTGAAGTGAGAAGTGCATGAAATTCCTGAAGAGCTGAAGCCCGGACTCTCGAAGCACTTGTGGACCGTTGATCTCGGAATCAACAGGAACCGTTGATCTTAGCCGCCGAAGTGTCAAAGTCCCGAAGTGTCGAAGTGTCGAAGTGCCAAAGTACCGAAGCCGCCGAAGTGTCGAAGGCTTGAAGTGAATCTAGACCATCCGTCAGCGGGGACATGCAACAGCAGATCATTCATTTCAGAGATTTTCCTCCGGAAGATTTTCATGTTTCACATTCAAAACACCCGAAGCCGGAAGGTCTGGAGTAAATCTCAGTCGTCGATATTTGGAGGACACGCATCAGTAGATCGCGAGCTTCGGGTAAAAGTGCATGGAGGAAGCCTGGGTTTGAGCCTAGGTCTTGACACCTGACACCTATTCTGCAATGAAACATGGCACTCAGTCGAGGTAGTCATGGGCATATCATTCACTTCTTTCTTCATGACGTGTGTCACTTCTCTTTCATGATACATCAACATGGTGACGTCAGGCCACCACGTCAGATCATCCTCCGGGAGGTGTTATTGTTCAATGTAGAAAGTAGCGTCCCCCCCCCCGAGGGCACAGTTTGGCGGATTCTAAAGTTGGCGGCGGTTAAGCTTGGCAATGGCGCTAAATCTAGTAGGTGTGCCCAGATCTCAGATCGGAACCTAATCCGCAACCACAGTTCATTGCGGGGACGCAACATGCTGAGGAGATAATTTTCTTGAGCGGTCCCACAATTGAAACCATGGTAAGGAAAAAGTGCTACGTGGCGGAAGGTGGTGGATTGCGGGCCCAAAAGCGGTATGAACCCAAACTACTCTTGAGCATCCCCGCAATCACATGCTCATATAGCGTTGAATCTAAGAGCAACACGTGGTCGTCCCCTAAGCATTAAGTCTCGTTGAGTTCCTGAGGAAAAGAAATTAATGGAAGGTAGGTCAGGTGGTTGAAACCTCGACTCACTCAATAATTAAAAAGTATGGAGGAGCCGACCATGGAAAAAAGGGTTGTCAGCCCGAGGTACCCCTGTGGACAGATTTTTTTGCAGGCCCATGACGATCTGAGCTCGCGTCTGAAAAAGGGATGTACGCTCAGTCTGACAGAAGAAAGCGTAGACGAAAGGCTTTGAATGTAGTAGCCAACTCACACTCCTGGTAGTGGTGGATTGGTCTGGGTATAAATAGGTCGTTTTGATATTTTGTTAAGGTCGTCATTTGGTTGAGAAGAGCTCCCTATTTTGTAATATTTTGATACTAGAACTGTCCTCTGGTTATGTATCACATTTGAGACTTTCGCATTAATAGAAGTCAACCTCTTTTCATTTCTCTGTAAAAACTGTGCTAAAACACTCTGGCATGGAGGATCCAATCGAGGGTTGTGATGTTGTTGTAATGTAGGTTTGATTACAGTAGTGTCGTGACTAGTTTTAGTCAGATTATTTGTTGTATTTTTACCTCTTACACTGAATAGCTCAGGCATGGAGGATCCAATTGAGTTGTTGTAGCTGCATTGTGATGTAGGTTTGATCATTATGCTGTTGTGACTGTGTTGTTTGGACATATTTCAGTGTCTGAAGCTTGAGTTCAAGAGAAGTCTTGAGCCTGAGTTTTTCTTCACCAAGTTGCTTGAAAGTCAATGCCCACAGCAGTTTTGTTCACCTCTCTCACTAAGTCTTCCCTCTTCTCACACTTAAACTCAAATAACCGACTGAAGTTAATGAGTCCCTCACTTCCCTGTGCATTACTGGTCCAATTCTGTGTTGAAATCATTCATGTATTGACTTTTTCACCATTTGACCTCCACTCACATAAATCAAACATTCACCAAACATTTCAAATGGGTACTGGGCTTATCCTTTCGCAATCTGAGGGTGACTCTCAGTGCTAACATGACCCAATTGTCAAGTCTCTCTACATTAACTTCACCATCATACATGGGTAATTTGAATTTAACATCAAGCTTTAATAAAGGCATTTCACTCTTATGTTTATGAACATGTGTCTTTGCAGTGCTTTTAGAACTTGAAATTGAAGAGGAAGGAGAAGAAGGAGGTGAATATGGAGGTGAATGAGGAATTTGAGGAGGATCCTATTCTTCTTCACTTTTTCCCTTTGAATATTCAACTAGATTCGGTCTCTTCCGTTCCAAGTAATCCTCATACAAAACCTTCATCATCTTCAACATGGTGAAGAAAGTTTTTCGAAACTCTTTCCCATCCTGAGAAAGTCCCTCTTCCGATGCCATCTTCTTGCTGTGATAAGTTCTCTCTCTCAATCCAATCAATGGATTCTCTTCAACAATCTCGCCTTCACCACGATGTAGCTTTTCCCTAGTTAACACGCAAACTCAAATCCAAGCGTAAACTAGCTCTGATACCACTTGACCAGAAAAGATCTTTTATATGACTATGGTTGAGTTATTATGCATGTGTTAATTAACCAATTAGGAAGTTGAATGAAAGAGGAGGAAATATGAATGAAACATAGCAGCCATTAAGCATATTCATATCTGGAAATAAGCATAAAACAATAACAAACCATAAACACCAATGTGATAACGGAGTTCGACAATCTCGCCTATGTCTCCGAGCCTTTGTCTCAGTGCATGAGGCTTTCTTATTTCCGTTCAAATCTCTAAACGTACATCACAACAGTGCCAAAAAGGTTACAAACTAACCTGTTCTTTTTCTACCAGATCTCTGGAACCCAACAAAAGAAATGACACTGAAATCAGATGACTGGAGCTCCCAGAAATGGCCCGCAAAGGTGCTCTCCTCAACAACTTCCCTCCATAAAAATGGCTTTGGCTTGGCAAATATTCAACATAAACTTGCTCTGAATCTCCTCCCCTGGCTTCAAGAATCCCTGGTTTATATAGATCTGAAGTTGGTAACCATTTCCCAACTTCCCCCCAAGATTTGGCCTAAAAAAGGGCCCAATATCTCCAAATATTAGCCAAAATCTCACAAAACTGTTGAATAATTCCAAAAAAATCACTATTATAATGTAACAAACCCACTATTTGCATAAATTCAGGGCGTTCCCCCAAATTCGTTGGCCCCTTGTCGTATAGGCGTGCCCCATGTGTCCTCGCCCTGTCACTAATTCGTTAGCTCCTTCCAGAATAGGTAATGGTCTAGCGCCCTGGTTGGCGGGCTAGCCCGACCGACCAGGCGCTAACCGTGTGCACTTGCGCCAACAATATATAGGACCGAGTCTTATGTTGTTCATCGGAACCGGGGGCTAGCTCCAACTATAACCCCGCGCTATATGACGAGACCCCGGGTCATGTGGTAGTGTAATAGGACTAGGATCCGAAGGTTGGAACCATATGTTATATCCGCACTCAAATAGTGACTGGAATATGGTCATATACAATGGTCCTATGGTAACGTTTCCATCAGGGCTAGGGCTAGGCCCCAACCCTTACTCCACCCACCATACTCTAAATGCAACTTTAAATATCTATGAAACAATATATAGTTAAGACCCATAGTTAGGGAGGGTTGGCAAGCCCGACCGTGCCAAGTCGTTTTCTTGGTGGAGAGGTCACGCGTTCGAACCTCATAGAGTCAAAATTTTTTGCATAAAACATTAACCAACCAATGGGTGCCACATGGCAACCCATGTCTAGGCCACGAGGCACCGTACCATACGCCATGAGAACTGCCACGTGTCAGCATTCTATTCGTCCATCTCTACTAGCCACGTCAGCTGCCACTGTACCTTCCATGTAAGCGCCGTACGGACGTGCTATGTGTCACCCTTGCAGTGGTGACATGTGTCACTCCCTGATTGGTCCACCTGTCCAACATGTCATCCGTTCATACGCCCAGTCACCCTTCCACGTGTCACCTCTAAATGTTTCCACATCAGCGCCAACTGTGCCTGCCACGTTAGTTGTACGGCCTATACAGTCAGTTGCCACGTGGCACTGTATGGACTGTACAATCATCATTTTTTTGCCTATTTGGCCAAATGAACAGATCACAATATCTGGAGCATATGATGTCTGTTTGAGTCCGTTCAAGTTGCATTGGGTTCATATCGACGAGGCCTACACACACGTCCGTTTTG
>JASDQU010324068.1:0-10301 GCA_032191745.1 Picea mariana
TTGTCATGTCATATTGCCATGGTCTGCCTAGAAATTAATGACATACATCCATAGGAATAACATCAGAGAGTATTTTATCATTATATCCTCCTATATTGATGTCAACTAAGCACTGTTTAGTGACACTTACCTGATGTCCCTTCTCTAGCCATGAGACTTTATATGGACTCGGGTGATCAGTTGTCTCCAACTCTAGTTTCTCCACCATCTCGGTTGAAACGAGATTGTCTGTGCTACCACTATCCACAATAACCTTGCATTTCCTGTCTTTGGTCTTGCATGTGGTTCTGAAAAGTCTGTTTCTTTGAACTGTGTCCTCCACCTCCTTCTCGGGTGTTAAGAGAACCTTACGCATCATCAATGACCTTCCGTCTTCTGCGTCTTCTACTTCAACATCTCGCCTCTGTACCTCGGCGATGTGAGCTTCTCCTCCATCCTTCTTCCTATCTGTACAGTCAACTGCCTTATGTCCATTCTTTCCACACATGAAGCATGTGATGACTCCACCTCTGCCTCTTCCTCTACCTCTAGTACAAGGAAATGTGTTATTATCAGTGTATCCTCCGCTCTGTTCCGTCTGCTGCCTTCGCGGTTCAGCGTGTTGGCCTCGCTGTGAACTTCCACCTCTTTCTGTTCTAGTCTGAGGCTTCTTCCAGTCGTCCTTGGATTTCTGGAACCTATCTTGGGCAACTGACTTACCTTTTGGCTAGCTCCTACCTCGGCCTCGTTGTGCTGGCTTACGGCTTAGCTTCTCTTTAGCTTTCAACGCCATTTGATACGCATCCTCCACCGTTCTGATGGTCGTCATACTCATCTCGTCCTAGATATCGTATCTCAAGCCATTCATATACCTGACAACTTTTTCATCATCGCTCTCCCGATGACCTGCTCTGATATTTAGCTTGTAGAATTCCTCAGTATACTCTTTTACTGTCATCAGCTTCTGTCTCAGGTTCTGCATTCTCCTGAACAGTGTGATTTGATAATCCCTTGGGATGAACTTTGCCTTCATCCTCGCAATCATTCGATCCCAACTTTTTATCTTTTGCTTGCCTTTGGAATGTCTGTCTGCTTGAAGCTCGTCCCACCATAATGTTGCATGTCCCTTCAATCATGTGACAGCATGTCTAACCTTCTTATCCTCTTCAATATCCTCATAATCGAAGTAGGTGTCAAGAGCTCTAATCCAATCTAGAATCTCTTCTGCATCCAAATTTCCTTCATAAGCTGGAATGTCCATCTTTGTTTTCGAACTCATCCGGGTGATAGCCTTAATTAACCGCTCATTGGCTGCATCTTCGGCTGCAACTTCTCCTTGTTGTTCAACTTCAACTTCACCTTCGGATTCACTCAGATCTCCAGCACTGGTTGTGTGTCTTTGTGCTGCTTCCATATCTTCTAATCTCGCTCAGAGATCACGTATCTGCCTCTCCATTTCTAGATTATGTGCTTGTCTCCCTCTTCCTCTCTGGTTCCCCCTATCCTCTGGATCGGGTGATTGTCTTTCTCTCCTCGGCAGCATGGTGAAATTTTCTCTTCTTCTCTGCTACAGAAAGCAAAGAGATTTTCTCACTCTCATACCACTCTGACGTGTATCAGAGTGCTCCTTCTCTCTGGCTCCCTTGCCTGAAATATACAGACAAGATCTTCACTCTGATACCACTCTGACGCAAACGTGCCACCCAGGGCACGTCCGCTCCCACAGGACCTTCTCCTTGAAACGGCCCGAAGAACTAAAATGCTCTTCAAACCCCCTTATCGGGAGTTTTCAACACCCAGAGAATGCTCTTTATGATTCCCTGCTGCCCTATCGGGAAATTGGGCCTCGCGTGATCGTGAGTCCTGCACTCACGAGATCAGGTCTTACAAATCCCCGAACCCCGATGAATATTCTCTGAATGATTTCCTTGCTCCTATCGGGAATTTCCCCGTCGGGAAATCAGCACTGGCGCTTTCGTGATCCACTGTCCTCACGGATCCCCGACTCCCGATCCCCGATGGTACTTCTCTCCACCCCTTAGCTCCCTCTGGCTAACTCCTTTCTCATGCGACCTGCTAGTCCACGAGACCAAGGTCCTTTCCTCTATCGGAGTTTCAGAATTCGCGGAGTTGGAGTGTGTAGAACTTACACCCTTGGGATCTCCGATTCTCTGATTCCTGATGCCACTTGGCGTTGACTCCAGCGAGGGTTGATCTTCCGACACCTATCCCTTACTATGGCGCCTATGGCCCACACTTCTGTGCTGATCGGGAAATCGCGTATCACTAAATCGCGATTTCTGTTGCACCAATTCACAGGACCCTCCAAGTCCCGAAACCCAATACGGATAACACCTGGCTATGGCTCTGGGACTGTCGCATTTCAGAGTTTCACAACTTCTCCTGGTGTGATTTCCTCGTCACCGAGAATCCCGAAATTCTGATCCCCGATGCATGTGTGAACTCTCTCCTCCACATCACCACTTCCTCATCGCTCTATCGGGTATCGCGAAATCGCGACTTCTAATGCAACAATTCTTTTGTATGCAGAAACCCCAAAATGCCAAACCCCGACTCTTTTAGATCCTCGGACACGCATCCCTCAAATCGAACGGCTCCGGTTGTGTCGGGAAATCGCGGATCGTGATTTCATTGTGCAAGAGTTTCACGACTCCGGAAACCCCGATATCCCGAACTCCGACTCTCCAGGATCTCTTGCCACGTGTCCCTGTTGTTTGGACGGCTCTGATCCTATAGGGAAATCACGGATCGCGATTCCTACATGTGAGAGTTCTATGCCTCTGGAAACCCCGATTCTCCGATGAGTTGGACCCCGACTCCTCTCCAGATGTCTGACGCGTGTCCTGCCAGGATCAGCAGCTCAGATCCTTTCTCGGGATTTCGAGAACTACAAGGTCTCGATTCTCTTGTTCAGTAAAACCCCGATGACTGATATCCCGATAACTCCTTCAGGCCTCCTCCTCTGCTCGTCGGGACTTAAACCCTGCGCAACTTTATGAGATCTAACGGCTGACGGGATTTCATCAATATCCTCTACGAATCCTTACCGCCAATTCCTCTCCTCCCTTCTTAAGGACTTCTTGGCACGGAAATCTCCTGTGCTCTACGTTAACGATGTTAAGAAGGTGTTATACCTCCTGATCTCTTCCACTCTGATTCTTCATAGGAACCTACGCGCACTCCTTGCGCTCAACATTCAACAACTTCCCAAGTGTTGAATCTTTCGGACTCTGCGCACTCCTGCAGCAGCAGTCTTCGATTTCCCTTTGCTCAGATTCAAAATTGAGACTTCTTCTTCAGCCTGCGCACTCCTTGCACGGCTTCAACAACCTACTTCCACTTCCAGGTGAATGAGAACAAAAGTTAAACTACTGAGCCTTCATCAACGCACTCCTTGCAGATGAAATTCAACTGCACACCTTGCAGGAATCTCCTGGCTCAGATGGAGAAACAATTGAACCTCACTCTCTCTCCCGTTTAGACTTCAATTTGAAACATGAAATCACATGCACAGCATATACAAAGCAAATGCATAACAAGAAAGCAAACATTCATGAGCAGAACATCAATACACAGAGAAAACAACACCAACCATGAGTTTGAATCAGAACTTTCTTCTATTAATTCAAATGCCTGTACATGGGTGTTCTTCATACAATATTCTCTGGTTTGCTCTACTCTTTCTCCTGAATGCTTCCTCTATTCTTCACTATGTTACAATGGTACAATGAGGGTGTCTATATCCGTTTTCCCTCTCGAACTCTAAACTATCAAATCTAGACTTAAAATCCTATCTACCAGCATTAAATCTATTAAATGTCGACTATCTACCAAAGGACGAGAGCTTAAAGGCTCAAGGTCCAATACAATATACAAATGCGCCTTCATGAATGGTTCATTAAAGACTTGCCCTACAATCCCAAAGCACTTCAAAATTTTGGGTTTGTTTATCCAGCTAATCTCCGCTTGATGTGCTGGCTCGCTTGATGAGTTAGCGATGCTCCTGCATCAAGTAACTTCTAAAATTTTCTCCCTATTGGGGTAACTAGCTCTTCTACACTTATGTGTTATGCTTGGAGGTTGAATTGTGGATAGTCTTTACTAATTTTGGATGGAATTTTCTGCAAATTAGGGTTTTCTATCATGGTTTCTTAGTGAAGTAGGTGAATTTTCTGCAAATTAGCATTTTATATCATGGTTTCTTAGTGAAGTAGGTGATTTTTCTGCAATTTGTTCTTATGATATTAATGTTTCACGGTAAATTTGCTTTCTCATGATAGGCATCTTGCTTGGTGAAACCCTAAGAGAGGAACATAAATGTTTCTTCCTCTCACAAGGTGATTTTGGTCCAAAAATTGTGAAGGAATCCTTGCACACAGGGGTTCGGGGGCAACGCCCCCGAGAAAAACAAATCCTTAGGAAACGTGTCGCATTTTTGAGCAGTTTTTCGGCACATGGTTTTTGTCGATGGTTTTCTATTTCCAATTAAGGAATTAGGGTTGTTGACTAATCCAGGTCATTGGGTTAGGGTTTTGGATGTCGTTGGCTCCTATATGTATATTGTATTGTAAACAATGTATCACAATGAATGAATATAGAATATGTTGGTTTTCCCTGTTTGGGTTTCTAGGGGAAAATCAGCATATTCTATATAGAATATGTATCACAATGAATGAATAATGAATATAGAATATTTTTCCATTGTATCTTTTTTGTTCTTTTACTGAAAATATGTTTGCAGTAAATATTGTACAAGGTTAAAATCTACATTTGGTATCAGAGCTTTGTTGGCTTCAGGGGGATGCCTTTATGGTCAAGGATTTGGCTCAGGACTGTGATAAGCCTTGTTATAGTGGGAGATCTATGGTATTTATTTTTCAGGTGAAAATAAATGGTGAGCAATTCGAAAATGGAGATCGAGAAGTTTAATGGGAAAATTTTTGGGTTGTGGAAGCTCAAGATGGAATATCTGTTGGTGGATAGAGACCAGTGGATCGTGGTAGATCTAGGTACTGCACCTACAGGAACTTTAGCAGATGACTGGAAAAAGTTGGATCGAAAGGCGAAGAGCACAATCCAACTGTGTCTCTCAAATTCAGTATTACTGAATGTGTCAGAGGAAGCTACATCTAAGGATTTATGTGATAAGTTGGGGAAGTTGTATCAGTCTAAGTCCCCAGTAAATAAATTATTTCTGAGAAAGAAGTTGTATAACTTGAGGATGAGAGATGGAGACTCGGTGGAAGAGAATTTGAACACCTTCAATATTGTGGTAATTTAGTTAGTATATGTTTAGATTAAAATTTTAGATGAAGATAAGTGTATCAGTTTACTGTTTTCTTTACCAGACTCATGGGATAGTCTGGTTGTGGCCATAGGTAGTAATACAATTGCCTTGAAGTTTGATTAAGTGGTCTCATTCTTGTTGTCGGAGGAGATCAGATGGAAGAATATGGAAGGACATATTCTATGCAAGAGGACGCTTCCAGGAAATAAATAGATCTAAGTTCTCAAGTGGGAGATCTAAGTCTAAGGGTAGATATAAATATCCTAGAAAGTTTGTAAAGGTATGTTGGAGATGTGGAAAATAAGGGCACTACAAGACGCAGTGTAGATCCAAAGTTGAGAAAAAAGAAGGGATCTGAAGAATCTCCTTCTACAGAAGAAAAGGCCTACAATGAAGAAGGAGGGGATGTGTACATGGCTTCTTCAAGCACACATGCAGATCATGAGGCATGGTTAATTGAATCAGGTGCATCCTTTCATATGACTCCCCACAAAGAGTGGTTCTATGAATGTGAAAGGTATGATGGAGGTAATGTTTTCATAGGTGATGACTTGACAACAAGAATCATAGGTTGAGGAAAAGTTAGTTGAGGCTCATAGATGGAAGGATTAGAACACTGCCCAATGTTCTGTACATCCCAAGATTGGCCAGAAATTTGATTGTTGTAATCAAAATGGATGATGTAGGGGTAAAAACAATATTTGAAAAAGAAACCTACGAAATGGTTCAAGGAGCAATGGTGTTGTTGAAGGGAGTTTGGTTTGGAACTCTATATAAGTTGTAAGGAAGAACTATTAGTGATGGGTGTAATAGTTCCATTGTTCCTGATATTGGAGTTGAAGAACAAAGAACTCCTACAGCCTCTAGAGAAAATTTTATGTTGTGGCATCAAAGAATGGGGCATATCAGAGAGAAATGTCTTCGATTACTACATGGTAAAGGTATGGTTGAAGGTATGTCTAATTGCTCTCTCGATTTTGATTTCTGTGAACATTGTGTATATGGGAAGCAGAATTGGGTAAGATTCCCCTCTAATGCAATGAGGGTAGAAGGAATTTTACAGCTAATTCACAGTGATGTTTTTGGACCTGTGTTGGTCCCATCATTGGGAAAATCTATGTACTATGTTTCATTTATAGATGACTTCTCGAGGAATACTTGGATATAATTCCTCGGGAATAAATATGAAGTCTTTGATAGGTTTAAAGAGTTTAAGGCTCTTGTTGAGAATCAAATAGAGAAAAGAATTAAGATGTTAAGGACAAATAATGGTGGAGAGTTTTGCGGGAATGAATTTGAAGAATTTTGTAAGAAGTTTGATATAGAAAGGAAAAATACTACTCCATATACACCTCAACATAATGGAGTTGAAGAAAGGATGAATGAGACGCTAATGGAAAAAGAAAGGTGTATGCTCAATGGTGTCAATTTAGGGCAAGAATTTTGGGCAGAGGCAGTGGGTACTGCATGTTACCTGGTCAACAAATCACCCTCATCAGCACTGGATGACAAGACTCCACAAGAGGAATGGACTGGTAAGAAACATTCTCTCACACATCTCAAGGTATTTGGTTGTGAGGCATATGTTCATGTTCCAAAGGAAAACATGAGTAAGCTAGATAAGAAGGTTGAAAAGTGTATCTTTATTGGGTATAAAGATGGTCTCAAAGGTTATAAGCTTTGGAACCTAGAAACTAAGAAGTTAGTGTATAGTCGAGATGTAGTATTTAGAGAAATGAAGGATGTTGTTAAACAGGAATTCCTACCAAGTAAGGAAGAACCAGAGAAAATAGAGTTTTATATTAAGGATGACGAATCAGACTCTACAGAAGAACAAGAATCAGAAGAAGAAGATCCTCATACTCAAGTATTGAGGAGATCGGTTCGAGAAAGAAGGCTACCGGAAAGGTATACTCCATTTGATTTCCGTTCAATTTTTTCTTTGTCTATTACTGATGGTGATCCTAGAAATGTCAGGGAGGAAATGGATTCATAGGATGGAAAGGTCTGGAAAAAGGTCATGGATGAAGAAATGGAATGAGGCTTGGGATCTAGTGGAGTTTCTGACTAGAAGAAATCCCATTGGAAGCAAATGGGTATTTAAAAGGAAGTTGGATGCAGAAGGAAAAGTGGAGAAATACAAAGCTCGGTTAGTAGAAAAGGGTTATTCCTAGGTTGAGGGAATTGATTTTGGTGAGACTTTTTCTCATGTTGCCAAGTCAAATTCTATAGGATTTGTGTTATATGTTGTTGTTGCATTTGATTTTGAAGTAGAACAGATGGATTTGAAGACAACATTCCTACATGGGGATCTGGAAGAAGAAATCTATATGAAGCAGCCAGAAGGATTTGTTGTGAATGGAAAGAAGGAGTTGGTATGCAAGCTAAAACATTCCTTGTATGGTTTAAAACAATCACCGAGGAAGTGGTATCAAAAATTTGATACTTATATTTTGGGACTTGGCTTCAAAAGAAGCAAAGAGGATCATTGTGTGTATCTTAAATTAATTGGTGATCATTTGATTTATTTGGTCTTGTATGTGGATGACATGTTGTTGATAGGAAACAACAAGGAGATTATCCAAGATGTGAAAACTGAGTTGTCCTCTAAATTTGACATGAAGGATCTCAGTGCTTCAAATTTCATTTTGGGCATGGAAATTAAAAGATATCGAAAAAAGAGAAAACTCTAGTTAAATCAGAGAAAATATGTCAAGACAATATTGTAGAGGTTTAATATGCAGGAATGTAAACTGGTCAAGGTTCCTATTCATGTTGGTGTAAATTTATATGTGGATTAGTGTCCCAAGACACAGGAAGAGGAGGAGGACATGTCTCGTGTTCCATATGCAAGTGCAGTTGGAAGGTTGATGTATGCAACGGTATGTATTAGACCATACATTGCACATGCACTGGGAGTTTTGAGTAGGTATATGTCAAAACCAGGGAAGGAGCATTGGACATCAGTAAAAAGGTTTTTCAGGTATTTGTGTGGCACTGCTAGCTATGGATTGTGCTACCAAGGAAGACTAGGATTGGACAGAATGTTGGATATACATGGATTTGTGGATGCAGACTGGGCTGGAGATATGGATCGTAGGAGATCTACAAGTGGGTATGTGTTTAACCTGTTTGGAGGAACAATAATTTGGATGAGCAAAAGACAGGTTGTAGTGGCACTTTCAACTACAGAAGTTGAATACATGGCAGCCACTCATGCAAGTATGGAAGAATTATGGTTACAAATATTGTGTTTAGGTATTGGGTTGGTACAACAAGAAATAAAGATAGATTTTGACAGTCATAGTGCAATTTTTCTGGCAAAGAACCCGAATTATCATTCAAAGACAAAGCATATCGATATTCAATATCATTTTGTGAGAGACATGGTTGAAGAAAAGAAAGTGGTGTTGATGAAGGTGTACACTTTGAAGAATGTTGCAGATTCATTTACAGAATCTGTGAGCACTCAGAATTTCTCTTGGTTTAGAGGATCCATGGGTATTTTTTCCCTGGATTGTTGACTATGTAACCTTGTAACACCTTGTATGCAAAGAAAACAACAAGTGGGAGAATGTTGGGTATGTGTTATATTCTTTGTACAAGCAGAAGTGTCTACATTACGTCGGGCATGAAGGGGGGTTTGAGGGGGGTGGGGGGGGCGGTGCAGGGGTGCAACATCCCCCCGTGCGGAAGCAGTTCCCTCGAGAAAAAAAATTGCCTCAGGAAACGTGTCACATTTTTGGGTGGTTTTTCGACACATGGTTTTTGTCGATGGTTTTCTATTTACGGTTAAGGAATTAGGGTTGTTGACTAATCCAGTTCATTGGGTTAGAGTTTTGGATGTCGTTGGCTCCTATATGTATATTGTATTGTAAACAATGTATCACAATAAATGAATATCAAATATGTTGGTTTTCCTGGTTTGGGT
The DNA here is from genome assembly GCA_032191745.1 of Picea mariana. Classification (NCBI taxonomy): domain Eukaryota; kingdom Viridiplantae; phylum Streptophyta; class Pinopsida; order Pinales; family Pinaceae; genus Picea; species Picea mariana. The sequence goes on from JASDQU010324068.1 coordinate 9,219, forward strand.
TTCCAGGGGAAAAATATCTGTGTAATGTTTGTATTTTCCATTGTATATTTTATGTTCTTTTACTGAAAATATGTTTGTAGTAAATATTATACAAGGTTAAAATCTACACTAAAGCCCTAAAGTGTTATAATTTTACGATTTTAGCCCTAGACTTTTGATTTTGACCTAGTTGAAGCGACACGAAGGGAGAAACGGATTCTAGCACCCAAATGTCCTTGCACCCTAGAAGTCCTTCTCTTCAAGATTCAAACCTTAGAGTTTGAATCCTACCCCTTGGTTTCAAGTAAGCCATCATCCAAGCTTAGTTGTATTTGTTGCTATAAGACTCCATAACCCTTAAAAGGCATTGGTTTTAAATCTCTCTCATTGTGAATTTATCAACAAACACTCTCTTTCAACTCTCTTAAGCTCTCTACTAACTTTACAAACACTAACATTGGCAAACTTGTTAATAAAATTGTTGTTGTTATAAAAATTCTCCTACAACCATCTAAATCACATTCATTTGCTTCATACATTGATATAAAGGTGCCCTAACTCATTCATAAACTGCATCTTAAGATTTGATATTGTTCTAGTGGATGAATGTTAAGTTTTAATGGTAAATTGTTGCATTTATGAGCATTATTGTTGATGATGTTGTAAATCGTTTATTGTTGTCATATCATCATTTACTGCTGAAAATTTACAACAACCAATGCAACCTACATTGTCTATTATCTTAAAGAGGTATTAATTGCATGTTTGGACTTGGAAATAATCATATATATGCTATAAAGTGTTAGTGTTCCAGACAAGTACTCAAACAGCTTCATACCTCTTCTACTACCTTGACCTAGACCAATATTTAGGTGATCAAGAGAGGGGATGATATGCTTGGCTACTATACTTGCTACTTTGGTCCCTTAAGGTCACCAAGGAAGCCTCCCTTGTGGTGGACATATTCCATCACTAAAACGAGGGGAATTCTTACTAAGGTGACAATGGTAGGATCTTCCATTGTTATGCAAGATTTGGGGACTTGTTGTGGGGCTTTGCACAAATAAAATTCTTTCAATAACACTACTTATTTGGGGTAACCTC
>JASDQU010324070.1:0-12844 GCA_032191745.1 Picea mariana
ACATATTTTTGTATTTCAAGTTTTTTGTTAGGTCTGTTAAATATTGTGATATGTACTAGGTCCTTTATAGTGATGCTTCTTTACAGTTGTTGTCAGAGTCTAATTTTGTTCAGTTTGGGCACTATTCAGGGTAGTGGTGGTCCTATAGCACTCATTATTAGCCCTTGGCCTGATTGTTTATAGTTAGAATAGGTATTTGGTGTCCTTCCCTAAAGTTTACAGTCTCTTTAGGCCTCTATCTATTTTCTGCAACTATGTCTATTTGCTTAGCAGTTTTATGGATTTCATATAGAACTGGGCCTTTGTTATTGGTTGTAGATCTAATTATCCTGTTGCTTGAGGTACTAGATGGAAATGGCCGAATATGGACCTGTCCATGTACATTGACATGCCCGAATTCGGGACTGTCCCTATATGTGGACATAGACATATTCATCCCTGTCCATGGACAGGGACACGTCCGAGTTTGAGCCTGTCCCTGTACATGAATTACGTCGAATAAGGCTCTGTCAACATTCTAAACTGAAATTTTTAACTAAAAATTGAAATTTTCTAAAAATTAAACATTTAAAAATATTTAAATTTGATCGTGTTTAAAAATTGAAAATTCTGCCCTGTTTAAAAATTGAAAATTTGGCACTATTTACAAATTAAAAATTCGACCCAGTTTAAAAATTGAAAATTCGACCAGGTTTAAACACATTTGAAACTTGTTTAAAAATTCAAAATTTAAACTTATTTAAACATAAGGGAGAGAGCCTTATTCTAGCCTGTCCATGTACAGGTACAGGCTCAAATTTGGGCATGTCATTGTACATGGACAGGGTCGAATAAGGCCATGTCAAAAATCGATAATTAACTGCTAAATTATAAAATTATTTTTGACAGAGCCATATTCTAAATTATAAAATTAACTTCTAAATTATAAAATTGTTTTTGAGAGAGCGATATAAAAATATTTTTTACAGAGCCATATTCGACCTTGTCCATGTACAAGTATGGGCCCGATTTTGTGCTTGTCACTGTACATGGACAGGGTCAAAGAAGGTCGTATCAAAAATCAAAAATTAACTTATAGATTATAAAATTGAAACAGAAATTTAAAATTTAAACCAAAAAAAAGAAATTTAAAATTTAAATTCTAAAATTTCAAAATAACTTCTAAATTCTAAATTCTACATGGAGAGGGTCAGATAATCTTGAATTTTTAACTAAAAATCTAAATTTTCTAAAAATTTAAACAACTTTTCTATTCGGCTTTGTTTAAAAATTTAAAATTCGGCCCTCTTTTAATGTTTAAAATTTAAACACATTTAAACATAATAGACAAGGTCATCTTCAGCCATGTCCATGTATAGGTATAGGGATGAATTCGGGCCTATACCTGTACATGGACATGACCGAATATGGCCCTGTAAATAGTCTAAAAAAAAAAAAATTAATCTATAATTCTACTATAAATCTAAATTAAAAACCTAAATTCTAATCTATATTTCTAAAATACACATACCTGAAAGAACGCCCACTGCTCCAACGTCCATCGCCCATCCTCCTATCCGCTCTTTGCAAACGCCAACAACACCATGCCTACATCACATGCCTACAACACCAAACGCCTACAACAACAAACGCCTACAACACACACCTACAACAAACGCCTACAACACATGTGTACACCAAATTCCTACAACACAGGCCTACAACACATGCCTACAACCCCAAACGCTCTCCGCAAAACAAACTATGAACTCACAAAAACTATTGCAGGGGCGATGTGTCGATAATATATAAACATTTGTTTGGTTGAACAAATATTTCGATCGAAATAATGTTTTGGCCGAAATAATCTTTCGGCGGAAACATTATTTTGTCTGGAATATCTTTCGACCGAAAAGAGGTTACCTAATGAAAAAATATTCATCTGGCTAAAATTGTACATGGAAATCGAGGGCGTCATTAGGGTTTCGTTCGATTTTACATTCAGAGGTTCGACCGAAGGAGTTTTTGGCTGAAAAGAAAATTAGTTCAGGCGAAAAAATGATTTTCAGAATTTTGGAGACCCGATTGTCATGAAAGTGTAACCCACCTTCATGATTCCACCCATGCAAGAATTTTTTTCTGGTCTAGAATTTCATAGAAGTCCTCAAGATCTTTAAGATTGTCATTCTAATGTATCTATGAAGAATTTTTGAATAAAACATAAGTGATTTTCCCATATTCATATTTATTTTTCTCTTGAGTCATTTTCTTCCACTCATTTGAATGTTATCTCTTTTAATTTCATATGTCAGACTTCTTTATTTTTGTTAAATGAACTTAGATTTTTGTTTTGGTTTAGATTCAAGTCCTCTTATATCTTTCTTCTTTTATTCTTTTATTAATATTTGCAAGAGAAGATCATTCATTAGTTTTTCATATGTTAGTTTTTTATGGATATGTGATGCTATGTTTTGTAAACTCTTTAGAATTAGATGTATTGTATACATATTTTTGTAGTTCTGGATCGTATCTTGTGAGACATATTATGAAGTCATAAATTATGTTAAGTTTAACATTACAAAACAAGGGTGACCAATTCTAACTACCTCTCTTTAATGCTTTTGACAATAAAAAATGACTTATCAGATTGACTGATAGAGATGTTAATCTACAGTTATTTATAGTTTCACCTTTAAGGAATTGAGACCCTACATGTAGGTTGGAAAAAGTTGGAGATCGTGTTTGGTAATGAGATTTGAGTCCACTAGATTAAAAATCAATTAATTTCTTTAAATCCTAGTCGTTTCTCTTGCATTAAGGATTTTTTAACTAAGTTTAAAACACATTAAATTTTACTGGCATAATGTAATATAAAGAGGGAACATGATCAACTTATATATGTTATTCTTGCTAAGCCTAGTAGTGCCTAATATATTTTTATATCTATTTTTCACTCTACTAGAGAAGCACTTACTAGTTAAGGGGATACAAACATGACCAATTTATTTTTTTATATGTCATAATAAAGATAAAAAGACATGTGGAATGTTTCAATAAGATTCTCATAGAGGATGAAAACCATGTAAAGAACACACTAATTTTATTCATAAAATATGGTGACAACCACCCTCAAAATGGTTTGAGCATTGACTATATATTGTTAATATCAAGATCGGCAATGTTATAAATCGCATCTATAACAACTTTTTTAGACATACTTTTATATATCAAATGTTTGATGTGTAAATATTGGAAAAATGATGTCATTTTTCTAACATATTTATAAGAATAACAAACACAAATAATATTATACAATAGTTAGATAAAAATATTAATTATATATACATACATAATAAAAGAAAAACACTTAAAATATTTGCTTCTTCCTAACAAAGAGGAAGTATATTTTAATATATTAAAAATAGAATAATACAAAAATTAAAAAAAAAGTTCAACAAAATTCATTGGGCTCTTTGTTCAGGTTCAGTTCAATTTAACAACCCGCTCCATAAACATCCGCGGAAAAATTTAAACCCTGGTAAAACATCATAAATAAGAGTGAAAATATTTAATAACTTTCTTTTTAATAACGGGAAAACATGGAGACTAGTTTAATGTGAAAAATAAAAGGGTAATATCGAAACAAACTATTAAAAAAAATGCATCTACGACTGTTCTGCAATATATCCATTCCGCGAAGGACCTTTAGTCATATGTATTATACTTCTAGATTACTTCCCGAAACATTTTTTAATATCATAGCGACCTATTTCTACTAGTGAATCAAAACAAAAAAAGTCAAGTGCATTCTCTATTTATTACAATTTTTTTTTTTAAATTTTGTAATATTTTTTAAGTTAAGATATTTAAAGTTTTTCAACGGAATAAATCATTGGAAATGCTTAACTCTTAAATACAATAAAATCAATTAAATAAAACTAGATAAAGTGATTTTTCTTTACATCGTTTGATGTATGAAGAAAATGTATTAAAAATGTTTTCTTTCCATCTTTTCGATTAATTAAACAAAATATTTATTTGTATTATCATAACAATTTTTTTAATGTATTTACTATTTTTATCGATAGTTTTGTTGTTTATTCTAATATTGTTGTAGTGCTTTAATAATGGAATTTACAAATAGCATAAACTAAAAGATTAATAACAAGATTTTGTAAGTGATAACTATCCACTTAAATGAAAAATAGTAATGTAGAGGCATATGGATTTTTAAGCATGCTCTTTTATCCCTTCTTTCCTAATGGATATGTTCTATAAATTCTTATGATTTACTTCTTAAGAATATGGACAAAGTTGAATAGTTTTTTCACATAATGTATGCTATCTTCCAATAATTTTAACATATCATTTGTGAATAACTAATGTATGTTTTTGTAATTAATAACAATCCACTTAAATAAAAAATAGTAATGTAGAGACATATCTCTTTGTAGGCGTGCTCTTTTATCCTTTTTTTCCTAAAACATATGTTCTAAAAATTATTATCATTTACTTCTTAAGAATATGGACAAATGTGAATTGTTTTTTTACACAATCATCTTAAATATGTTTATATATAATTAATGAATAACATCTTCCAATACTTTTAACAAATTATATATATAACTAATGTATGCTATCTTTCAATAGTTTTAACATGTTATGTATATATAATTAATGTTTTCCATATTCCAATAGTTTTAACAAATTCCATTCAAGGTATTTATTGACAACCAATTCTCTTTTGTTGACATTTTCTTATAACATCTCTCGCAGGCCTTCTAAAGGAGGCATTGTTTTGCTTTTTAGAATCGGGGTTTTCAAACTTTAATTTCAGTGCAACAAGCCAAATATCATGTTCACATTTCTAGAGTACTCCCAACAAATGAAAAGTTTAGAACATCCTTTTCTCGCATGTTTAGTGCACACTATAGGAAGAGTGATCTAAAATGAATCAATATATATTTTTTCATCTATTTTGGTACTTTTTAGATGGAAAAGATTGGAGCTATTGTCTTGTATGGCTCACATTATGGGAATATCAAAATTTCGGGATTTGGGATCTAGTACCTTATAGAGTTCATTTGCGGTCTTAAATATCCAATGAAAAACATCCCATCAAGATATTTATAATGGAACAAAAAGTCATCTCAATTCGAGTTTATATGTGGATGTTACTCCTCCCACAAATTGACATATATTGTTCACCACCAAGATACTAAGTGGATGCCACATCATCTCCCATTACTCACACATGTACATATGGAATTCCAAGATTACTCTAAAGGGTCAAAAACCCTAACATTAATTAGTTGTTGAGGTGTGCAAAAACCCTAGTCCTAACCTTAAATGGCTATCAAGTTATGTTAAATATTGGTCCACTAGGAGTGGGATATGAAAGAATAAGAGAGGAAGCATAATATCCTATAACAACGAATCAAACGACGATGTCCATGGAAAGTTCACAGTAAGTGAACTTTCTTTGTAATTTCATTTTGTAACTGAGAAAAAGTTTAGTAAATCATAAGTCTCATCTTATAATTGGTGTCTTCTAGAAAATGTTGTGTTACAAATTTAGAAGGCCTCAAGCATATTGAAATATATAGATCAAGATTATCGTGTAGTTTTTTCAATAAGAACAATTAACCAGATCAATGAACATTTTTTTTTTTAATTATTTTTGGGAATTTTGGGGCAATATGAAGGAAATGAAGTTTAATGTAGTTTAGTTAATATGCTCGAAGGATGGAACCCCAAAAATTTTGGGTTATGGGTTCTCTATGGATGTTTTAGGATCCAGGGTTGTGATATCTTTAATATCAACACAAGGAGGAAGATGTTGTAGCGGGTCATGCAGATGAATTTCTATGAAAAATATTGTGACAAAACCTAGTGGTAGCATTTAGATCAAATAAATATTGCAAGTTTGTTTGGAATCTGTGGTTCCATAGGATAAGAAAGTCGTGATGTAGCAGGAAAAGTAGATGAATTCTATAAGAAAAAGATTACATCACAACCCCATGGTAGCATTTTGATCAAAGAATTATTGCAAATTTGCTTAGAGTCTATGGTTCCATAGGATACGAAAGTTGTGAACTTAGTTAATGAATCTAGACATCCTCTAGTAGTCTGCAACCATGTTTTTCTCTGGATATGATCATCAAACATTTGGAGATTATATTGTTTTAAAATTTATTTTTTAGTTAACGTTTCTAAATTGTATAACTTGTCAAAGTTCGTGATTCCTCCTATTTTTTATAGGTATTTTTTAATGATAAAATCCAATTCTTCCTAATTGGACACTGCCATTTGTTCTGGACAACTGTACCAATCTGTGCTTTATTTTTTTCAATAACTGCCTATTCCAGCTCATCTAGTGTAATTTACTACAAGAGGATTTCATTTTGGTTATCAAATATGAGCTTGGATATGTGTTGATTTATCTTATAAATGACCTCATGGGTGAGGTTTTATCAACAATTTTTGGAAAAACTCCACCAACTCATTTTCCATTTATACATGTTTGACCAGGATTGCCCCATTTCTAATTTTTAAGGATGCAATTCCATTATATTTCTGATGTTGTATTGTATAAGAATGGAAGAAATTAGAGTTCCACTCTCCTTACTTCAACCATTCTACCTTTAATTATGTCACCATTGTAACATACCTCTCGTTTCGTCCAACAACTAGCCTCATATAACAAGTGAATTTGTTTTGTGTGTGTGCGTGTGTAGAAGGGTAAATAAGATATTATACTCAATGTCGTATCATGATGACGATCATGACGCAAGTAACTCATGCATTAACCACATGACGACCCAACCTAGAAGCACATCAATCAACTGAAAGCAATGTTCGACATTCGATGAACAATAATAAAAAGACTACCTGCTCGTCCTACCCTGCAATGGTTAGGTCCTCCAGGACACATAAGCAACACTCAAGCCTAGGTTCCCATCAATTTTGACCATTTAAGGTCTCAGGGTTGGCGACTATTCTGAGGAACAAGGAGGTGTCTACATCCCACTAACACAATCAAGACCAAAGCTAAACATGCTAACTCGACAAACATCAATGGCGACCGCTGCGTGATAAGGTTCTATGAATCAATCACAATGACATAAATTCCACAGTGCAAGAGAATTGATTACTAAATCCATCATAAAACGACATAAGTTCGTGCATAAGGAAATCAATTTTAATTTAATTCAAGGTGCAATGGTAGTCACCTACTTCACTTCAAGTGTGAGATTAATCATTCATTAAATTCAACTGTATCTAACATTTTAGTGGCAGACGAAGTATCCACACAAATGACCGTCCATACATATCATGATGCAAGATAATTATCAATTAAATCATGGAGCAAGGTAATCAATTACATAATCACCCAAGCTTCTCATTTATTCATGACACAATACAACTATCAATCATTTCAAGATGCAAACGAATTAAGAGCTACATAACCATAACTCCAACATTTCTCCACTCAAACTTTAGTCATTATACAATCCAATTGGGCATTCAAACTTTATCCAATTCTCAACCTACCAGCCATTAACAATAATTGAAACATTACTAAATAAAGTAGCTTGCTACTATTAAACACTAACTAAAACAAAGTAGATTGTTGTTGATGTTGTAGCATTGGTAACATACATCTAGTATTGTTTCAATATAGGCTTACTTTCTTTCTACATTAACATATACTATCCTATGTACATATGAAAAAGGGGAGCAACCTTGAAGGAAAAATGAATGAAAGCCTTTAAAGATAATTGGCCATCTAACTATCCTCAACATAAGCATAAGATAGCAATGTAACATGAGTATAAGGATAAAATAAAAATATGATTATGAAAGAGATCAGATGTATATCGCTTTCGCCTTAGTTTCTTTATCAATTTAAAATTGATATGAATTTGAGCCATAACTTGTGAGAGTACACACTCCCGATTTAGGTTCCTTGCAGACATGGAGAAAGGAGGTTTCATAAAATTGAGTCGATGTTACTAAAATTTAAGCATGAAGTGGTACAAGTACTAAATTTTGAATAAACGGCCATACAACTATCATTTAAATACTTTATGGCTAAATCAAACTGTCGCCAAATAACATTTTTGTAAGTTAAAATCCTGGAAACATATATTTTGGAATATCAATGCATTGAGAACTATCTGTAGTGTCTACTTAGGCATAAAAAAAAACACAACCAGTAACATTGGTAAACTTTTACAATAGAAGGGGGTTTCCAAGTTAGCAAACACATTGTGACATTCAAGGGAAAACACAGCCCCAGCTTGAAGGTAAATAATTGTCATGGTTTTAAGGAATTCGTGGTCATTGCGGAAAATTCAGACATGGTTCGAAGGGCGAATTGTGGTCAAAACACAACAAGAAACGTGATGAAAGGAAAATCTAAATCCGTGGGTGGAAACGGCATGCTCAAGAAGACGTCTTAAGGCAAATTCGTGGGCATTAATAATAGCAGACTCGGTCTCATTTTCAAAGAAAATTTATTGGCGTTAAAGACACCCACTTGGGCAACCGATTCCAGCCATTCGTGGGTATTCAATCTTCAACTGGTCAACCTTTCGAAGGAAAATGCTGTCAACTAGCAGACTTTCCATGAAATGCATAAGACTTTGTTATCCAATAAAAATTTAATTATGAAATCGTTGTAAAGGGGGAAGACTCCACAACCCTTACCTAACACGATTTCCCAGAGAAAGGGTATAGACAATAGTTTGTACAGGTCGTAAAGTTGAAGGTGTAAGCCACAGTTACAGAGATACGATTGTTCACAGTTTGCAGGGGGAGAAAGTCATAATAGAACCAAATTGTGTGGTGGCAATGATCCATCAATGAGCTCGAGTATAAAATTGCACCAAAGATTTGCCCAGGTAAGAGTTTGTCCCAAGAATTAACACAGGTACAAATAAATTCTCTCAGAAGAAAAAGGGAAACTCAACTCTGCACAAAGGTTAATGGTCAACTCCTGAAATAAAAAGTCGCTCCCTCAGAAAACCACAGAGGTACAAATGAGGTAGGGCAGAAGAAATTTATAAAATGTATATTATCATTAATGTAAAATTGCTTGCAGAATCATTGAAATAATGCAGGGTATCATTGCCCAGGAAAGCCAAACAAAATTGCAGAGAACAGTAAGAGGAACGTGAGGCTAGATTCTCCCTTATTAAACAAAACTCAGGGTCAAAAGTTTTACAGAGATCACATATCGCAATCGCCAAAGTCATAAACATTTTTCCTTTTTTTTTTTCATCCATTACCGAATACAACAACAGAGTTAATATTTTTACATCCATTACACAATTATAATTGCTGAAGTAATAAAACAATTCAATCCAACAAGAACCAACACAACTTGAAATTAAATATTTTTTATCTCAGAATACCAATATAAAAATGTAGATAATAGTAAGAGGACGCCAGGGCCCTAAGGATAAATCATCGAAAGGATCACAGGGGTTCTATCAGTCGAGGCGCAGAAATAAACATCAAGAAGCAAGATAATCTGAATGCCAAGGACATACTGAAGGACGCAAGTCACACAATCAGGCAAGGACATCCACAGAGGTATATAGTTGAAAGTTTCACCTTCGCTTCACCATCCTCGCACAAAAAAGTAGGGCGTTGAGATCCATAGGTCTTTTAACACTAAGGCAACGACCGTAGATCAGGCTCCTAGTCGACTGCTCAAGCGAGAACTGGTGAGCTAGGGACTTAGGATAAACAACCTCAAGATCACAATCATCACACACAGGGAAGTCACGACATGTGGAAAACAAGGCCATAGGAGATGACAACAAAGGAGCTAGGCTAAGAAATTTCATCTATCAATATAAACATCCAATCTACTTACATAATCAATATGCAGATCCAATCATAAAACATACAACCTTAGCAGATCTAGAAATTTATTTATAAGGTCCTCCATTGTCATTTGTCCGAGTCGTAACTCGTAAAATTCTTTTGTCTTCCTTTTGTAGTAATTTTCATAAATGTATTGTTTCTTGAAATACTTCTTAAAGTCATACCATTCCAACTATTTCTCCTTTTGGCCCTTGGCCAATTTCAGATCTTGCCACCAAATACTGGCCTTCCCTTTCAAATTGTAGATGACCATCATGACCTTCATGTTGTTGGAATAGTTATAGATTTGGAAATACTTTTTGATGTCCAACAACCATGCCTCTGCTTCTTCTCCTGTCCTGGATTCTCCATCAAAGATAGTGGGTTTAATCTTTTTGAATTCTCCTTCAAGGTGGTATACTTGTTTTATTTTTCTGTCAATTTTTGTTCCATATTCAACTGGAGGTGTTCCTTCAGACGAACTGTCTCCTTTTGTTGTTTCTGGCCCTAATTTCTTGGAGTCTCTCTTTCTGACTTCTTCATCATTATTATTGTCTTTTGGACTTTTCTTGGTCACTATACTATGCAGTAGGACTTCGTTTATCTCCTGCTATTCTTGTTGTGCCTTCTTCAATTTTTCATTGTCGGCTTTAAAGATTTGTAGATCAACGATCAGGTTCCTCATTGTTTCCAACACTTATGTGGGTGAGCTTCCATCACTATTCTACCTTGTATCTCCAAGAGGTCCTTGTTGTGGATTTTCTTCCATCCTATTTTCTACATTGTCTCGAGCTGCCATACTTATTCACAAAAACAAAGAAAGTTTTATGTTTGTAACCACGCAATTTATTAGTTTTGGAAAAACAATTATATACTAAGCACTATAGTGGTCCTGTTCAAGCCCAATGTTGTAACCTTCGCTCTGATACCATATGTAATGCACCTCAAAATTCTCATAAAAAAAAAAATATGTGGTACAATATTTGTTATTCAATTTCATTTAAACCACTCGTAAGCTAGGTACTTACTCTTTGATTTTTCTTGCATGACCTTATAACATACTAGCTTAATAATCTTGGCTTAAGCTTAATACTCTTGGCTTAATATATTACACAATATCGAATGCAAGTATATTCTAATTCTGACTTTATTATAAGGCTTCATTATAATGCACGCACCTACCTATACTCTAGGATGGGAATTTTAGTCCCTTTGTGTTTAATAGAATCAGACTATTGGATTTTTGCGCATACAATTATGTCTTGGTTTAAATGCTCCTACACTACCTAACTGTGTCAACATCAGTCTTCAAGTAGTGATAGGAAATGTTTTTAAGGAGGTTAATAAAAGGTTTAGGAAATGTTTCCAAGTGGTTTCCTTTGATGGTTCTACTTTCATTATGTTACAACTTATCCTTCCCATAACGAACTGAGTTTGATCATGTCCATGTCATACTCCACATAACTAAACTAAATAACCCTCCTCCATTTTTCGGAGTAACGAGAAGACAAATTCATGGTTTGGCAGTTAACTAGTTCATTGGACAGTCACAGTTTTACTACTGGTTTACTTCGTATCTCTGTATTTAGGGTGGCGGATGTACCTATTAGGAGGAGTTTAAGACTCTGTCCAGGGAGATTAATTAAGGGTCCTACAATCCGCATCCTGATGTCTCTTTCTCATTCTCCTCCCTATCTGTATACGCCAGCTTGCCCTAGTGAAAGGTCCTATACTTCCCATGCTGTAAAGAGTATAATCGTGCCTCTTAGGCTTTGCAGGTCTCATTTCTCCCTTGCACCTTCGAAGGGAAGGGCTTTGTATCATGAAACTTCCATAGGAAAAACATCTACTACCTTTGTGAGCAACCCTTGATGCAGTTGATGGCAATGCCTAGTAAGTTTTCTCTAAGGGACTGTCGTATTTCAGATTCGAACAAAGTTTAATGTTTTTGGTTGAAGCCGAGAAGAATTTGTTTCCTGTACCCTTTTTTGTGGGTTACAAACTTTCCTTACTCCCATAGAGTCTACGTGATTCTTTTTAATTTCATAGTGACAGTAAAATGGTTCTCTTACTATAACCATGAGTCGTGGAACCTCTACTTCTGGGAAACTATACTTCGAGTTTACTGTGTATGTGTCCCGTAGGTCTATTTCTGGTTTAATCCTTTGTTTACCCTATACTTAGCAACTATAAACTGGAGTGACTTAGGGTAGAATCCCTCGATGAAGTTAGGTTATTCTTCATGATTACTTTTATTGGTAAAATGTATGATGTCATTCCTTGCATTCTTTGCTTTGTTCGTCAAGGGTTTTTATCAAATGATCTCTTGTTCTTGAATTCTGTATCAATGGTGGGGCTCTTACTATTGTGAGGGTACCCACTAGGAGCTTCCGGACTCTTATCCCCTCCGTCTAGGTTGACTACGAAGAAAATCATTGCAATAGGAGGATGTGGTGTTTCACCCTAAGTTAAGTGATCCAAAAACTATGGTTATCATTGTTCCTTTTTGAGTTTACAAATCAAGATTTTACTCTCTAAATTTTCTAATGTTTTACCCTGATAGCCGAATGCAGGTGTGCCCCTTCACATCGTGGGTTCCAACTTCTGTTCAACCTGGAAAAGGTACTAGGGTTCCAAAATATGCCCCTTCAACTTGTTACAACTAGGAGGTCTTGAATTATATTCATAGTTTTTCTTTATGATGTTAAGAGGACCTTTGTTCATGCACCGATTCCTTGTATTGGATAACTAAGGGTTTAAACCCGTTTTTGTTTATCAAAGTTCCAATTTATATGTAAGCATGATGTGAGGGACTTGTCAATGAAATTCTTGTTTTCTTTTGTTTAAAAGGATTGTTTACCCCAACTGAATCATTACTAATTCTTGTTTTCTCGCATCTTCCGACTCTGCATGTTCGTATGTGTTTGTTTTCAGTTGGTAGCATCTTTAGCAAAAGCATCACTCTATGATTTCTAAGAATGCAAAGCAA
>JASDQU010324073.1:0-12964 GCA_032191745.1 Picea mariana
CATTGGTGGCCAAGATCAAAGACAAGGAGCCAAACCCTGATTCAAAATCTGATTCTGAAAATACTGGTAAAAGACAGATCATTGATGCAGACCCCACTGCTATTGTTGCAACCACAACAATTCAACCAAAAGAACCAATAGATCCTGAAGAGGGGGAGCGCCTTTTTCATTCACAGATGTGGGTGAAGGGGACCCCATTGCATTTATTTTTGATAGCGGAATCCATAAGAACCTCATCTCAGCAGAGGTCATCAAACAGTTGGGATTTTCGACAACACCACACCCACAACCATACAACACCAGGTGGCTTCGCCAAGGACGAAATCTCCGTGTCAGCCATCAGTTTCGATTGTCATATGTCATCAACCCTTCAAGGATGAGGTATTGTGTGATGTTTCCCCACTAGATGTCTGTGATGTTCTCTTGGGCCAACCATATATGTGGAAGCGCCATGTTGTTTATGAGTCTCAACCCCACAATGCCATTGTTTCTCTGGGGGTCATCTCTACAGAATACCAGAGGTAGTCCCAACTACTATTCCACCTAAATAGTGCCGCAAGATAGTATCTCATACTACAAAATTCATCTTCTTCACAATATGTTCAAAAGGTGAACATAAGGATACTGCAACCACTATAGCCTCGGCCCAAGCACCTTCTATCCAACAGAAGCAGGTTGACAAGATTGCAACAAAGTGTAAAGATTCCTTCTGCACATAGGCATCTCATGTAGCGAGACTGGTTAAAAAGGTCCAGCCCTTCCAGCCACATGTTCGTGACAACCTTCAACAAGCTAAGCAACACAACTTCTCCAACAAGGCAAGCAGCTCATCAAGATGCAGATTCAACAAACGCTTTTGCCTCTCCCCTAGGCACTCAACGCAATGGAGACCATTGCTTCCTAAGGAGGGAGGATTGATCCAGGTGGATATTGGTGGCCACCCACCTTTCCCAATTGGCTCAAAACGATTTTCTGGCAATTTTGGCAATTTACTATTTTTGGCAGTTTTTTGGGTCCTGAACTTCCGGAGCCGTTTTGAGGCCCTAAACGATGTTTTTTGGGCATCTACCGATCAATTATGTTTTCGTGATATTTTCTACCACTAGTTGTAGTCCTCGGATAGACCTTTCCAACGAGTTATCGTGCGCCCCAAACAGAGATCATATGCCAAAGTTACACCCCCGGGAAGTTGATACACCAAACTACCCAAAACGGGGTCCACAAAACTGTTGGCTTTTCATCTTCCGGGGTTAGGGTTTTGGATTTTCTTTATGAAAAAAATGCCTTTGGAGCCTCATTGTATTCATCTTTTCTTGCGAATGCGAGTAGTAGACACATCTCTTCTCAGAGATAAGATACCACCATTCTAGCAAGTCTTTCACTCTGTATTTTTACAGTCTTTGTACATGTTCGCTCATTAATAGAAAATTGTGTATTACTGTATCAATGTGTTTATGGTTGCATCTCTGATACATTTGTGTTATATTATTAGATATCTGAGATATCTTTGTACATTTATATTATATTATTAGATATCCAAGATATCTCTGTACATTTCTTTATTATATCTCTGCTCTCATTTCATGCCGAAAATAATTCAGATCATTGCAGCCAGTTTGTGAATGGTTTAGTTAATTATAAGTGTTCTCTGAGTTTTCTTGCATATGTATATTTCCATTGTGTATTTATTTATCTCTGAGATGTATTTCTATGTGCATGCTTGTTGATTATTTACGTGCATGGCACATTGTTCCTTTCTTGGATGGTTTAGCATGTTCTTGTTAGTTGCATGTGTTGAATCCATGTTTCTTGATTTTAAAGAATGGAACATAAATTCGTACATCAACCTCATGAGCACCTATTTCTGATGTTGAATCCCCAGACATAGGAGTAGGTATTGTATGCTTCTTTCCAATGAATATTCTTTAGTACTCCTCCAATGGAAACCCCTACTTCGCATGTTGAAAAGGCATCAATTTCTATTGATGGTAGTGAATGGTTTCAAGTGAAAAAGAAGGGAAGAAAGAGAAATATGGAACCCAAGGTTCAGACTAAGGGAAAGGCTAGTTATGGGTTGATGCCCTCAAATCCAACCATTCTAATACCAGGGAAGAACCTTGATGGATACTATCAAGTCACTTCGACCCATTACGACGGGTGGGGTGTGGTCATAAGTCTCAATATCTTCCTCCGAGGCTATATCAACAACCCTATACTAAACTAGATGATGAAATTAAGAACCCAAAAAAATATCCTAGATGATTGGGTCACCCATGCATTGGAAAAGAATCATTTTGTTTCCTCCAATCCTTATCAAGCTCTTAGTGGTAGGGATGGTGGGGGGATGGAAATTACAGTTGAAATTTTACAATGAAATACATGTCATGGAATGTATAAGGTCTCATCGACATGTTCAAGGAGACCATGGTTAGAAGTATTTTTTCAGTGATTTCTGATTAGGATGTATTTTTCTGTAAGAAGTTAAAGTCCTTAGTTTCACATTAACCTTGACCTTACATTATATTTTTCATGGTGTGACTATTTTCAATACCTAGTTTGGAGATGAGCATGGTGGAGTATTGATCCAATAGGATCCCCAAAACTAATCCAATCATATGGTCTCAAATTACGCTTACAATTTATACATGTGGAAGAGATCATCAAGATACTTCTAACACAATTTGAATGGGGTCAAACGAACATTGTATGCAAAAGTTATGGCCTGTCGAAAATGAAGACAAACAGGTAAAATAAAAGGTAAAATGCTAATGTCCCTTGTTGAATGATGGCAAGGTTTGGTTCTCACACGTAACAAGGTATGGAACTAACACATGGACCAATAATATGTTGACATGTGGAAAGGTCTAGTGTTGACACGTGGACCAATGACATCCTGACACATAGACCAATGAAAAACTGACACGTGGACCAATCTGAGGCTGACATATGGACCAATAAGAAGGTTTCAACATGGAGGTTGGTTGAGATTCAATATATGTACCACAAGTTAAACCATAAAGTACATGCAACCACCCATGAATGTGCCATACATGGTATATTATTGGAATTTATCACTATAAATAGGTGGATTTCGTGAGGTTTGAACCACGATCTTCTCCACCAAAACTATAACACCTTACCATTAGACCATAGAACAAACATTGTTATATGACATACCAAAATTCTTTTGAAGTGGACAACAATATTTTGTATAAATAAATATGAAAAGCTAGGTTCTTTTTAGTGGGAAGAGGTCGAAGAGGGTTTTCAAACCAGTTCCATTATCATCCTATAAGAGATTTAAAGACTCTTTTGTATATTAGAGGCCATTTTTTTTATGTAAATAAGACATATCGATGTATGTTTTTCATCATTTTTAATGGATCGGTTCCTCAATTGAAGCAGAATTAGAGACATAGCTTGGGTGGGGTGAAATCTGTTAACAATTTACTGAGTATTGTCTATGTTTATTGATATTCTATTCGAATTAATGTAATGAAGAAACTTTAGCACTAATTTTGGATCAAGTTTGGTATTAGAGAAATTGATCAAGGATCAACTCATGTGATGATTTGGATTTGCACAAGCATTGGTATTGAATGCTAACGAGGTCTAATCTCAAGTGCATAGAAGGTTTTCTTGAAGGTTTTCTTGAAATATTTTTTAGACATGAAATCCATGGTTGAAGAGTTATATAGAGAACTAAGGAAGAACAGAGAAGGACCAAGTCACGATAAAGGTGAAGGAGGTGGTGATGATCCTCATCAAACTACTCCATCTCCATCCTTTCCTTCAAGTTCAAGTTCCTCTTCAATTCCATGGAGAAAAAACCAAGAGATTAATGCAATGAAATTGGATAATTGGATCAAGAAAATTGAAGTATATTGTGGTGTTCAAAGAATCATGGATGACAAAGCAAAAGTCCAACTAGCTACTCTTCGACTGGGAGGAACAACAATGATATTGTGGGAGAGTAAGAGTCAACAAGTTAAAGTGATATCTTATTTGTATGAATTCACACCTGCATTAAAGAATACATTTAATCCTTTAGGGTATATCCAACAAGCAATAATGGATTGGAAAAATCTCAAGAAAACACAGTTATTGTAAAGAATCTTAGTGGGTTGCATAGTTATTTGAGACATATTACTATTATGTTTAACCCAATTAATTTTGATGAAGTTTGTGTCCAAGGTAATCAGATTGAGTCAAGCGAAAAGGATGTCTATGACAACATCTCAAACGAAAGAATTAAACCAATTGCATACAAGAACAAAGGAAAGGGTAAAATTAAATGAACAACCACAATGAAGAAAGAAGATGATAAGCCTTCATGTTCACATGGTAAAAAGGAAGGACACGATGATTCCAAGTGTTGGAAACTTCATCTAGGACTGAAACCAAAGTGGTTTGAAAATAAGAAGAGTAATAAGAATACCACTGCTACTATCCAATAGGATCTTGGATTGGATTTAGGTTATGAAACCAAGATCATCACCATGTAAATACACGGTATATCTTCTTTTTCTATTTCTATTTCTAATACCCATTCTTTAAAATAAGAAATTATGCATGATGAAAGGAAAATAAGTGAGCTATTCCATATCAGAGTCATATCAAAACATTCAAAGATTGATACACTCTTTTATAGTGGTTCACAAGCTAATATCATTTATGAAGAAATTGTTAAAACTTTGGGACTTGAAACTAATCCTCATCCAAAACCATATCCTTTAGGATGGGTAATTTAATATGCTAGATTAAAACTATCCAAACAATGAAGCTCATATTTTCAATCACATCTAAGCTCATTGATGAGGTAGAATTAGATGTGGTACAACTTGAAATTTGTGGAATTGTTTTGGGAAGTACTTATTTATATGACATGAAATATATCTTATATAGGGAGGAGAACAAGTTTCATCTTACCAAGGACAGGATTGAGTATATTTTAAGATTCCATCATGAGAAGACTAATTTGTCTCTTGCTACTATAGGACAAGTGAAAAGGTTGGTAAATGCAAGAAATAATTTTGTATTCATGTGCGTAAAAGCTAAGGATGATGATAAATCTGAAGCTTTCTTGAATCAAGGTTTGCAAACCAATACTATAACATTTACCAATTGTTTAGTGATTTACCCCATTTCCTATATTCCTATAGTGTGTCCTCCTACACCAGTGGAAATTCCATTGACAAAGGTTGAATGCAAATATTTATTGGCTTATGTAGTCTAACCAGATGATGTTAAGGAGCCATGAAATCTACTAGTCATTGAAATGGAATAGGATTTACTAGAAAATTTGATATCGCTTCAAATAATTACTGGAATATTTCTTCCAATTTTGATAGTAAAAAAACTAAAATAGTTGGCACTTTCTGTGTTCATAATATGAAAAATGAATTAATGAATAAAAAGGCCAAGTTGACCCATTGTTTATCATATATTAAGTTGCACCAACGGTATGCATCGAAGTCCCAATTGAAAAAAACAACGATATCTCCAGGTATGATGGTTTTGTTTTTTATCATCTACAGTCGGTGTTGTTAAACCCAAAAGGAACTGTTGTAGAGCATGTGCTAGGTTTTGTGGAAACATTATAAATGTTTTTTTCTTATGTCTCGGTGAGTAGTCTTTGTATATTTCTTGTTTACAAACATGGTTTCTATTCAAATGGATTTACAAGTGGAAGTATTAATTATAGTGCATCATATGTAAGGATGTTTGTAGCATGATGGATGGATACCTGACAAGTGAGGAAGCGGTACCCTCACTTATTTCTGAATAAAATCATAATTTTGGTGGTCTAAAATATTCTTAGTGGGAAATAATGATCTAGGATTATATCCACAACTAATCAAATCATATGGTCTCAAATTCTACTGAATATGTTTTTATGTTGAATATATCGTCAAGAGATTTCCAATGCAATTTGAACAGGGTCAAACAAACACCGTATGCAAAAGTTAGGACCTTTTGAAGTTGAAGACAAATAGGTAAAATAAAAGGTACAATGTTGATGTCACTTGTTGATAAATGTAAGGTTTGTGTTGACACGTGGTAAGTTTTTTTTCTGACATGTGGCAAGTTCTAATGTTGACACATGGACCAATGACATGCTCACACATGGACAATGATAGGCTTGCACGTGGACCAATCTGAGGATGACATATGGACCAATAAGATGTTGCAATATTATTTTCATTGATGTCAAAGGTAGATAGGACCATGACTGTCATGAATTTCATTGTTGATAAAGATAGAGGGAGACTCTGAATATCTTGACCTTCTACAAAATTCTTGTGTGTTTACCCTAAATGATAGCACCATAAAAACAAGATGATTGTGCGTGAAATGCAAGGATTGTGGAGAAATGGAAAATGGAAGACATATAAGATGACCCTAAAATAGAGGAATGAGAATGAGGAGGTGAAATGCTAAATCTTGTGGCTGAGGGATCATAGTTTTCTAATGTCTGAGAGTGTAGAAGAAGCTCAAGAGTATGGCATGAAGGTTTTTGGCCCGGTCAATCCAAGTGAATTCGGGTTGCACAAACATAAGGAGAATTCATGCAACTAGAAGATGAAAGAGAAATCCCATTGTAGGTCCAAGAAGCAATGAAGGAGATAGATTTGAAGTCCGAGGGTGCAGAGAAATAAATAACGTACAAATCCAAATCCCACATGCACAAGGGAAATTTTATTCGAAGGGTTTAAAATGAAAAAGTGAAATCCAATAGTTTGAATGTCAATGGTGAGCTATGGAACCCTGCGAGAAGAGCTACCTTTTGGTCATGGGTCCCAACATACTGGAGATCTGGAGATCAAAGTGTTAGCGCAATGGGGAAAATTTTGGGGGCCTGGGGGGCCAATACTCTGATGCCCCAGTGATTCGATATCGACATATATTATATCAGGAGAAAATGGAGTGTATGCACAATACCAAAATCTCTAAGGGCTTGATACCCAGTGGGTCGATGCCCAGTGGGCCATCTACGATTCTGCATCATGCTCAAGCCACAAAGAGGGCATGTCATCCACCATGTAAGAAACCAAGACAATATGGATATCCACACAAAATCCACCTCGTTTCTCACATCACCACAGTGGTTGGAACATAGAGCAACATGGTTCCAATATATAATATCAGGATATTGAAATAGAGTGCACAGAGTAAATGTTTTAGGGTCCCAAGGGCCTAATATCCTGGTTCCCTGGTAGTGGGGTCCACGATATCGACATATCTGATATCGAAATATCAAGAGAAAGTATAATTGCAATGTTAATGGCCTATGGGGCCAATACTTCGGGGGATTGAGGGGGGTGATACCCTGGTAGTGGGGTCCATGATATCAACATATCAGATATCAAAAGGATGAAGTATATGTAGAGTGTTAAAGTCTTGGGGGGTTGATACCTAGGGGACCGATGCCTCAGTGGGCCATATCAGGTGCCAAGTTAGGTCCATATGTTCGTGATGTCAATAACCACATACAATGCCACATGTCAGACTTCATAGAAATCCATGTCATTCAAGACATGCAGATGAAACCGACGTGGAGACCACATTAGCAACCATGTCACACCAATATATTGAATCCCAGACGAATGGTTGAAGGTGTAAATGTTGAAGGCATGGGGGGAAGATATCCTAGGGGCCTGGGGGCTCAATATCCCAATGGTCCCAATATCTAGGGAATGATATCAACGATTTATATTTATTCTTGAATTGATCGAACAATTGTTTTGTTGAGTGGTGTGAAGAAGCTATCGACAACTGAGGTCAATCCAAGTCCCAGATTGGACGACTGCTGAGCACTAAGGGCATATTGCATGTTTTTGGTGGGCAGAGAATAGATCAACGATTCACAACTAATAGAGAATATTTGATCCATTGAATTTCAAGAATCAAATTCATGATGTGTGGTCTGTGAGAAGATAAAGCATGAAAACAAGGGGGTTTGTGTCATTTTAAAAGGATTTTTGAAACACAATTTTAACGAAGACTCAAAGGAAATTGGAGCTGACCTGTTAAGCTCGATTTCTGGCATATGTGGACAAATTTTAGTGTATGGGATCATGTATAAACAATGATTCCTTGATTGATTTGAGTAAGATAATTTTGAAGATTAAATAATCAAGAGTGGAAGAGTGAAAAAAGGAGTGAGTGTGGATCGTGTAAAGAGAAGCTCTGAGGCTCTGAGGTCTGAGGATGCCATAAAGTGAAAGGAAGATAATGTAATTGTGTAAGGATGGTTGGGAGGTGCAAGGTCTAAGGAAACTATGAAATGATGCAGATTATGGATTGTTGAAGAGTGTTGTGACAACAAAGACAAAGCAATAGATTTGTGCAGGTGAAGGTTTGCTTTGGTAAATTTGATAGTTTAAGGAGATTGGTGTCTCTAGTAGGTTGGTGCCTACATCTTGCTGAGTTGGTGTTCAACCAAGGGTATTGGTGTCTCATGTAGATTTGTGCCTGCAAATATAACAATTGTAGATTGGTGTCTACAGACATTGCTTAGTTGGTGCTTAGTTGAGGAGATTGGTGTCTTATGGAGGTTGGTGCTTGCACATATTATAAAAGTAGATTTGTGCCTACATAATTTTATAAAGAAAAGTTTCGTGGTTTTCTCCCATTTGGGTTTCCATGTTAAATATTTGTGCATTGTGGATTGTATGTTCTTATGTACATTTCTCATTAACTACTTATGGCTAGTGAAGTAATAAATTGATAGAGTTTGTAATAAAATTAAAAACAATCTTATATTGATTCACTCCCCTGTCTCAATATAAATAAGTGTTTCAACAATTGGTATCAAAGAGAGTTCCTTCATGCAGTCTAACCACTGGAAGGTGAATCCATGCAACACAAATGGATGAGTAGGAAGGATTTTCCACAAACAAATATCCATTATTTGATGGATTAAATTATGTTTTTCTGGAGCATAAGAATGAAAACCTATTTGATGGCACTTGGGTTTGACATTTGGAGTGCAGTGTAGAATAGTTACACAACCCCAAATAATCCACCTATAGATATAGCTGGAAAGAGGCTCAATGAAAATAATTCTAAGGCCAAAAATGCAATTTTTTGCAGTATGGAAGAATCAATATTCGTCAAAGTCATGCATTTCCGTTCAACAAAAGAGATGTCGGAAAAGTTACAGAAAATATATGAATGGGATGACAAGGTCAAGAAGGAAAATCTACAAACCCATAGAGGAAAATTTGAGACCCTTAAGATGAATGAAGAGGAGAGTATTGCAACCTATTTTCTTCGTGTGGATGAGATTGTCAACACTATCAGAGGATTGGGTGAAGATATTGAAGAAACCATCATTGTGAAAAAGGTTCTTAGATCACTTCCCTCAAGATTCAATCCTAATATATCTTCCATTGAAGAATTAAAGGATATGAAATGAGGGTAGAATGGGATAAGCTGACAAAGCTATCAAGGAAGGAATCAACCTTCAAGGCATAAAAAAAGACAAAGACAAAAGAGTACAAAACAAGTGATAACTCAAACATCGAATCAAATGAAGAAGAATCCAAATTTGTTAGGAAGCTCAAGAGAGGGTCAGGAAAATACAAAGGTAAGCTTCCATTCAAATGTTTTGATTGTGGAGAAGTAGGACACTTTTCTGCTAAATTCCCTTACAAAAATAATAATAATGAAGAATATACCAGCTTCAAAAGGTACAAGAAGGAAAAGACTGAAAAAAAGAGAAGAATGTTCTTTAGGAAAAATAAGAGTCTATATACTAATAATAAAAACAACTCATTTGATAACAGTGACAGTGAAATATAAGAGATTCTCTTCATGGCTCTAGAAACATAGACTGATAGAAACACAAATTCAACAAAAGAAGATAATAATGATATAGATGTTGAAGTGGATCTTGAAGGAGAGATCATATGTGCTCTAAATGAAATAGAGAGACCGAGGAACAAGAAAATGATACAAAATGAGAAATTGAATAAGTATAGAAAATAAATACTTGGTATAAAAGAAAGTTCTGATGAAATTGAAAAAATCATCATCAACTTAAAAACTCAAGTAGAATGTGTAAAGAGAATTGAAGAAGTCTTAAGAATCTAGCTAAAAGAAAGAGAATATGTTTGCAGTAGTCTATAATATGAAATAGTTTGTCTAAGAAAGGAGTTGAAAAGATCAAATACCAACATGAAATTTGAAAAGAGCTCTACAACCTTAGATGAGATCCTAAAATGTCAAAGATCACCATTTGACAATACTGGTCTTGGTTATAGTGAAAAGAAGGTAGTTTTTGAAGAAGCCGCCTCAACCTCTTCAAATTTATAGTCAAGTGGAGAAAAGACCAAGAGTGATGTTGATATACTAAAAAACTCTATGAAGGTTGAAGACAATAGGAAACAAGAACACAATGTTCCACATGAGACCAATCTTCCTCACAATGACAAAATTAGGAAGACTCTCCCAACAACAAGGAATCACACAATCAGATACCAAAATTCTTTCCTTGGCAATTTTTATTCTTGCAATGGTTTTGGTCATAAAGAAATAGATTATAGAATGAATGTAAAATGTGGTTACATGAGGGATAGTAACAAAGATACCTATATATTCTCACAAAAAAAATTACTGTTAAATTTGACGAAATCGACAATCATTATCCAATGAGAGGCCATATGGGACACCCTGAGGCTATCCAGGGAGATTTGTAGAATCAACTAGTCTTGTGAGGTATTGACAAAAGCCAGGGGAACGTACAACCTCTGTGAGTCAAACCAAAAGTCAGGAAGAACGAGATGTTATGTGAGTCTAATGAAAAATTCAGGGGGAACGTACAACCTATGTGAGCATAGACAGTCTAGTGTAAAAGTCAGGGGGAACATACAACCTCTGTGAACATAGAAAGACTAGAGCAAAAGTCAAGGGGAACGTACAACCTCTGTGAGCCTAGTCAATCCTTGTGAGCCATGAGCAAAATTCAAGGCATATAGAAAAAGTTAGGTTGAATATAATATTCCTATGAGCTAGAAACAAACTATATTCCTAATATTGCAAATGATATAAATGTATTGATCTAGTGCATTGGCACGTGTAACATTATCCACCATGAAAAGAATTTTGAATTGCCTTGTAAAGAGTCGAGTTGTAACTGAAGTCTCAAGTCTAGTTCTATTTTCGAACTAAAGTGTAATGCTGAGTTGCAATTGAAGTAACAAGTCTAGTTCTATTTTCGAACTAAAGTGTAATGCTGAGTTGTAATTGAAGTCTCAAGTCTAGTTCTGTTTTTGAACTAAAGTGTAATGTTGAGTTGTAACTAAAGTCTCAAGTCTAGTTCTATTTTCGAACTAAAGTGTAATGTTGAGTTGTAACTGAAGTCTCAAGTCTATTTCTATTTTCGAAATAAAGTATACCAGTCTCAAGTCTAGTTATATTTTTGAACTAAAGTGTAATGTTGAGTTGTAACTAAAGTCTCAAGTCTAGTTCTATTTTCAAACTAAAGTATACCAGTCTCAAGTTTAGTTCTAAGTTCGAACTAAAGTATGAAGCTGAGTTATGATTAAAGCATGCAAACAAGTTACTATTTCGAGCCTCTCCTCTTCTCCTCTTCATCCTATATAAGAAGAGGTCGACCCCTCTCTTCAACACAACTTGATACGCAGGTTAAGGGTGAAGCAATAGAGACGCATATCAGTGATAAAGAGGTAGCATACCAAAGAGGCATATCAATGTTGTATATCAGAAATAGAGGATGCATATCAGAGGTGTATATCAACAACATATCAATGTTGTATATCAACAATAGAGGCAACATATCAGAGGTGTATTTCAGCAAGGTCTCTTAGGTCTTTGTCAAGTCGAAGTCATCTTGGCAAGCTCTTTAAGAGAAAAACATTCATGGTGGATATTTGTAAGTGATCTTACATTATTAATACAATAAAGGAATATCGTTTGTTGGGGTTTTTCTCCCTGTACATGGTTTCCCCAGGGTATATGTGTTGTTGATGTGCATGTTTATGTATCTACATAGTTATTTCTATTTGGTTATGATTTGGTATTGTTGAAGTATATTAAGCTGGAATCAAAGTGTTGAAGAAAATAAAAGAATTAATCCGCATAAGAAATCAATCTCATAATTTAGCATGGTATCAAATCTTATGGTGTGTTAAACGTTTGAAGTGCATCAACAGGTACACACAGATCCAAGCTAGCTTGACTAAGTTTCCAGTGTGAAGTCCATGACATCCTCCATTTCAATCAGGGTCGAGGATAGGCTCGAAGGACCTGCCAACTTCAATATGTGGAAGCTCCAGATAACAAATATCTTGCAGGAGCATGATCTTGAGTAGTATGTGACCACAATGGTGGAGGAACCCACGAATAATGCAGGAAGAGTGACCTTCAGGAAGAGTCAAGCAAAGGCCAAGCAAATCATCTTTGACTCAGTCAAAGATAGTATAATTCCTTTAATGACTTCGTTAATGAATGCCAAGGACTGTATGGATACCTTGGTGAATATGTATGAGAAACAGGCTCGAAGTTAGAAGAGGACACTTAAGCACAAGCTTAAGTATTTGAAAATCGAGAAAGGTGAATCAATGGCATCTTTCTGTTCTAGGATAGCCCATATCAGAGATCATCTTTTGGTCACAGGGGTGACAGTGGATGATGATGTTTTAGTGCAGGCCATTTTTGACGGTCTTCCTTCTTCATGGGAGTCATTCTTATCCAGTGTAAGTGAGAGAGATATTCAGCCCACATTTGAGAGGTTATGGCATGATTTCCTCCAGGAGAAGAGTCACACAACTACTAAGAGCGAGCCAACGAAAGAAGAGCACTCAACTTTAACATCAAGATTCAAGGGAAAGAAGAAAGGCACTTTCCAGAAAGGCTCTTAGAGGAAGCCAAACACCAAAGGTACATTCAAAGGAAAGAATATTGATACATCTAAGATTAAATTCTTTAGTTGTAATAA
>JASDQU010324076.1:0-12963 GCA_032191745.1 Picea mariana
CTCAACAGATCCTTTATGTACTTCAGAAATCAATCATCCAAAAGAAGAGGATTTGCATAGCATGATGAAGGAGAGCATAGAAATTACTGTTGATAAACATCAAGATTACATTGAAATTTGGTTTCAAGAGATCATCAGACCACAATACTATTCTCTTCTTCAACACCTTCTGATGCCAAAACAAGTAGGTTGGTTGGTTCTTCATATCCAGGTAATCACTGCGGTAAATTTTTCATATATGGATATGATTATGTTTCTCATCTTGCTCCGCACATGGTTACATTGGAAGAGCTCTTACACTTGAATAAATATTTTCCCTTTCTTTTTAGGTAGGATAGGATAGTAAATAAAAGTTGCATATTGTTAGTTTAGCTTAGAGTCTAATGTAACCTCATTTTAAATTTTTTTTTAAGAACTATGAGATACATGTTCCTATGACTTTATCTCATTGATCTCATTAGTTTATTATATTTTAGAGTGTGGTTTTTGTAAACAGTTTTAGAGATCTCTATAGGTATTTATTTCACCAGGAGTAGACAGTTTCAAGAAGATATAAAAGAAGAATTTCTTCTTCAAAACATTGTTATACTTGAACCTTGTTGTCTACTAAGCATCAAATGAATAATGACTTGTTGTAATTATCCATATTTTTGCAAATACTTTCATCTTCTTTTTCTCAAGGCATCTTAAATAGCAGTTGCTCTTGAACCTTCACCACCATATAAGGAAGTGGCACCGTAACCATCAAGCTTAGAGGTATCTCTTACATTTTTTCCAAGAAACCTAAGTAAGTGAGTCAAGTGTCTTTATCAAAGATTAACAAGGAGGTCTAATTAGTGGTTAGTCATGGAAACATCATAATAACTACAAAGAAAGAAAGTAAGTTGAGCCTAGAGATACCTTTCTGTTATTTCTCAATGGGACCATCCACTACACACTAAATAGATTGATTATATCATATCTTTAGACAGTCCACGTCCACTTAAGTACCCCTTACATCGGGACAATCACTAAGTAATATAACAGAAAGTCATCCTCTAACATAAGTACCANNNNAAAAAAAAAAAAAAAAGTTGTTTTCAAAGTTGTTCCCCCATCTTCTTGCATAAGAAATCTTATACTAAAATCTTAAGGGATGGAAGGCTAGTCTCTGAGGGTTTAAGAGGCTAGCCCACTGGGATACTGAATAGGTATGCTGGCAGTGGGTACCGACCTATGGTATGACTAGGTAAACCCGCTGGAGTATTGAACAAGCTTACTGGCAGCAGGGCATTCTACCTAGCAAGGATGGTAATCTGCCAAAAATAAATAATAAATTTAAACATGTTCTGATGTACGGAATTACTTGCAGACAAAGCTGACATGAAGTATGTATGGTTAAGATAAGGTTAATAAAATCCATAAACTTTCCATTGGGAACTAACTCTGAGACTGTCTTGAAACTTTCTTGCCTACCTCTTCTTCTCTATATACAGGATCTCTTATCCTATAGGTGGGGCCATCTTCTAACCATCTCGTCAGACCAATCTGTGAAATTTTATCTTTACACTTGACATACTATAAATCTTCGGCTATTGGGGGATACTGATTGGTTTTCTATACTTTTCATTGTGAGGTATCGCAATACTTAGGTGTGGGGGAGGGGTTCATGAGTTGAAAAATGATCATTGCCTAAAGAAGTAAATCTTTGTAAAAATTTTGTATTATTTTCATGATACAGGTTATTACATCAACAATCATTTTATCTTGAAGTGCTAAACTCCTATGTGCTATAAATTGTTGTATATGTCCTTAACAGACCACTCTGTTGGTTTATTTTTGTTACAGGTTGTTCATTGTAGGTTTGACATTACATGTTCTATGCAAGAGGATTGAGTGAGCATGGTGGCAAAATCAACAACAATGGAACATTCTTAGCCTGCCTCAACCACAAAGATCCCAAGAGTTGGAGACCATTGATTTAACCACCACCAGTTTCCAAGAGCAAGCTATAACAGGGTTTTCAAAACTGAATTTCAGCTCTGGAGCTAAGGGATACTCCAAGGGGTGGATAAAATAGGAGTTAATAAACCCTCTCATATTCATCACCATATTGATTACATGTGAAGGTAGATATTCCATCTTTAAAACCTGTCAAATTCGATTATTAGCTCACTTTCAGTTCAATAAGACATTGTAACTTTCCCTTTTACTTCTTGAAGAGTCTAGAGAATATGTCTTCCCAAGTGAGGAAGATGTAACCAATCCCCATAACAACCTATTTCACCACGACCTTATCAAACTACTTGTTTTAGTCGAGTTGGAAAAACAGGAGCAAACATGGGATGAGTTCATTTACCAATTTGCAAACCCTAATCTTACAATCAAGACTAGCATGAAGACTCTTGATCTAGGGACTGTTACTCCACCCAAACCCTCATGCTCAAGCTATTCCTTTACCGAACCAAAATTCCAAGAAACTTGTTGATACCCCTACAGCCTCATCAAGAAAAAAGACCAAGAAGCCTATTGCTAATTCATGGCACGAGGACGTGCCATATCTTCGGTATGGGGGGAGTTTCCTGAGCTAAAAATTCTAAGCATTGCCCATTTGTATAGAAAACCCATGAGAAGAGGAAGTAGGATTTCTGTCAAAATTCTATCATACTGTGTTTTTACAAAGTATTGGGATATTATATCAGCAGTTGTTTGTATTGGTATGCTAAATTATCTAATGCTGGCATCATTGTGTGTGTTATAAGCTCCTGTGCATTTTTATGTTTATTCTATAGAAGACTGCTTATACTTAACTACTCTTTGTGACAAATACAGAGCAATTACAACTGCTAAATACTTATTGTCATCTGTATTCCAAGCTTATGAAAAGAGGATCATTTGTTTGAATTGTTACATATTAATGACAGGCAATAAAAATTCTCTTGTTCACCATGCCTACCAGTACAAACCAAGCCTTTTGTTAGTATATGTCAGTTCCGTCAGTCACCAGTGATCAAATTTACTCTTTCATGTGATTGATAGGGTTATTAGGTCAAATTGTTATATTTTCAAAATAAATTTATCAAATAAAATTTGACATATATTGGTTGTAAAATTGTCATTGGTGTGTCTAGGTGTCATTACTACTCCCTCCACTCATCCAAGGTCATAAATTCTCATCATGGTCATGTCATCCTTCCTTGTCATAAATTTTCAAATGATTGTCTTGGTCAAAGTTCTACTTAAAAATTGGTTTTTAAATTAAGGAAGATGAATTTGACAAAAGTGAAAGAAATGTTTTTCAATAATAGATAAAGAAACAAAAACCTCCTTCATTTTATGCACAGGTGTTATTGTTTGAGAGAAATCCTCCAAATACAGTCACTATAGGAGGGTTTCTGCACATTTGGACAACTTGATTCGAAGTCAATTTTTCAGAGGTTTGGAGAAGGCATTTCTAGTGCTTGATGGTTCCATTGTGTAGCAGACATCATAAAATTTTCACCCATACCACTTTCATCCCAAAAATCCTTTGGGAAGGCCTCCAAAATCCCTATCAAAGAGCACGTTACGCTTCTGCAAGTTTTGAGTAACCAACTTCAAGCTGGGATTTTGAGAAAATGGGAAAGTAATTTTGAAACCCGGAGGAGTTTTTTGTTCATAAAATACCAAAATACAATAACCTCTCTCATTTTTTGAATATACTTTATGGTTTGGGATATATTCTATCATCTTAGAGGCCTATGCTTTCAAAAAATAAAACACTCTGTTTTTTTCCTGTTATAGTCATATTTTATTTTTGTGTTTTTCTAACAACAGGGAATGAATTTTTGAAAACCAAGAGATTTTTTTATCAAGGACATATTAAAAAACAATAACCTCTCTCAATTTCTAAATATACGTTATGGTTTTGTATATATTCAATTCTCTTAGAGGCCTAGTTTTTCAGAAAATAAAACACTTTGTTTTTCCTGTTTTAGTCATGTTTTCTTGGCGTGTTTTCCTAACAAATGAAAGTGAATTTTTGAAAAAAAAGAGAGGTTTTTGTCAAGGACATATTCAAAAACAAAAACCTCTCTCATTTTTTACACAGGTTTTACTGTATTGTATTTATAGGTGTCACTTTGATACCTATTTTTCACAAGTTCTCCAGGCTAGAATTGTTGCGCTTATGGGAAGTCACTTTGGAACTAATTTTGCAGAGGTAAAATTGTTGTTTTTCATGGTTTAAAGGATCAAGGGTATAATATACATCTCAAGGCTTTCTCACATGTCATCAACAGCCTCCAAAAACTCCAAACCCTCCAGTTCAAACTTAGAGAGCATGAAACACTGAGTTGTCATTTACACCATGATAACGTTGTCCTACAAGCCAAGATGAATTCTCTACAGCATTAGGTTGATGATATTAACTGCCACCAATAATAGTCTCTGGATGCAATTGAAACACCACGAAAATCCTAAGTCAAAATTCCCCAGACAAGAGGGAGAAGCTTCTAAATCTAATCCATCCCCTCCTTCGCAAGTTTAGTCATAAAGGGCAATTTCTTTTTCTTTGCAGTGGGACCTGCAAAATCTTAGGTGTGGGGGTAATGTTGGGCCCAAGATATGATCACTTTTATGACGGTTATTATACACTTTTGCTACATGTACATATGCGTTTTTCATCTTTTAAAGGAGCTTTTTGAAGAATTTTATGATAAAATGGTATGATCGGCATAAGGTACATGTAATTCATGTTTAATGATTGTATCAAGTGTAATTCATCATGTTTTATGATTTCCAAGAGATAATTCATGTTGTTCTGGTGTTACAGGGAAAAAATGCACTACGTTTCTAGTTCTGTCACTTGATCCGGCACTCGATCTGGCACTCCATCTAGCATCTCTTCATGCACAAAAACGCAGGGCGATTTGGCAGTTATGGTATTGGCAACTAGTGGGGGGAGAATCAAAGACATGGGTTTTGTTCATGATTATCCCCTCCAACTATTGAACTCTTGACAATTTGATTTTGGGTTGTTATGGTGGGTGATTATTGGCTAGCTTTGTTTCAGCAGTTAGGGCACCATTAATGAAATTTGCCAATTTTAGAAGTGTTCGAACCTCCTGTGGTCGACTACTTGGTCTATAAACATTATAAATACCACCATGGTGGTCAAATAATTGTTAAGCAGTAGAGGAAGTTGTGTGTTAGAGCCAAAAACGATTTTGGCTCTGTTTTTGCATTTTTCAATTGCCAGAATTGTATAAAACTGTGTTTCTGCGTTTTAATGGTGAATTCCTTTTGCTAAGCTCGTGGTGTGCTTTTAGGGAGTGACCATGACTTGTTGGGGGGGGCACCAGCAGTCTGGTAACTCTTCCATGTGTTGTTTGAACATTTCATAGCTTAGACATCTCTCTTTTTCATTTCCTGTACATGTATTGCTATTTTTCTTTTGTTATATATTTTTTTGTTGTAGCTTAATGATTTCATTCTTTTGTAGGTTAGTATAAAGGCATGTGTTAATATGCATTGATTTGATAGATAGAGACGAATTTGCAAATTCATCTACTAACCCCATGTGCAAGTAGATATTAGATTACATTTTATTCATGCTTTTGAAATTTGATTTAAAATAAGAATTAAAACAGAGTAGAACAGAGTTTTAGTTTATGTTTTCTTTAACCAAGGCTTCGGTGGATGGATAGGGTTAGTTTCAGTTTTTATTGCCTATTCAATTGTTAATCAGATTTTGCTTAATTAGTTGTTGATTAATTTATTCATTAGTTTACTTTGTCATGCTTTAATTTATGTTTTAAGCATTTTCCTTATTACATTTTGAATTGTTAAGATAGTGCTAGTTTAGTTTATGTTATCTAATTTCTTGCCTAGAATTAGATTGCAATTGTAGTTCTTAGTTAATGAATGAGTTTAAGTATGAGTTTTTCTTATGTAGAATAGAAGTATAATGATGATCTCATTATGTTGTTGATGGTTAATAAATGAACATGCAGTGTATTTAATATTAATATTTAATATTGTTAATAAATGAACATGCAGTGTATTTGAATTGTCATAGGTTAAAGATAGTTTATTGCTTTCATAGCTTAGAAAATAGTTTTATTGTTGATGTAGGATAGATAGACTTTGATTTGATAGATTAGATAGTAGTTTGCTTATCATAGATTAAGAATTAGTTGTTAATCTTTCTTTCTTTCAATAAAATAGATTTCCTTTCATGCATTGCATTGAGCATTTAGATTTCCTTTCACGCATTAGAAATAGTTTTGCATTAGGCATTTAGTTCACTTGCCTCTTAGGCTAGATAGTTGTTCAATGAGAAGTTTTACTTGCAGTAGTTAGTTGTCTTTTCTTACTTGTCTTTTGCTTTAGTAGGTTAGTTAGGTGCCTTTGCTTACTTGTCTTTTGATTTAGTAGGTTAGTTAGGTGTCTTTGCTTACTTGTGTATTTGCTTTAATAGGTTAGATAGGTGTTTTTGCTTACTTGCTTATTTATTTTCTTTCATAGGGTAGTTGCTCATTGAATGTAGGTTGGAAAGTTAAAGAAGTTTGCGTTTGTCATTTGCTTATTATGCTTAGTAGTTTGCTTTTTCTTATCGTTAAACTAGTTTGTTTTACATAGAGATTTCATTTGTTTTCTTAGGAACTATCCATCGACCCTTGGCCCAAAAGTACTTAGGTTACCTAGTTTCATTTTGCTTAGTAGGGTTTTCTCATTAGATACATTTGCTTGAGTAGATTAGCCTTCTTAGTTAGAATATACTCCTACCAGCCTTCTACCTTTGGCATATATTTTACTACAACTCTAAGTTTACTTACCTCGGGTTGACAATTCAATTAAGGGTTTTTACTGTGTTTTTAGTACATATAGAACACCCATCAATGGGTTTCCGCGGGAAATATTTGTCTCTGTATATTTCATGTGTGTGATTGATGTTGAATATTCTACTGCCTACCTTCCTGCATTATTTTGATTGTCATTGAATGATCTGTAAAGAGTTTAAAATAATTATAATTGTTTAAGCACGGTGTCAACTAATTCACCCCCCTCCCCTCTCAGTTGTCCAACAATTAGTATCAGAGCCGACCCTTTTTATCTAAGGGTAGATCATAGAGCTTAAACATGACTAGTTGTGAAGGAACTTCAACCAACAAGGCCCCTCTATTCAATGGAACAAACTTTTCCTTCTGGAAAGTTAGGATGAGAACCTACATAATGGCTTTAGGTGCAGATTTTTGGGATGTGATAGAGATTGGTTATGTAAAGCCAGTTGTACTAGCTAATAAGGATGACAAGCTAGAATTCATCTTCAACATTAAGGCTATGAATGCTATTCTGAGTGGGCTTGCAAAAGCATAATTTGTAAAAGTTATGCACTTAGAAACTGCCAAAGACATGTGGGACAAACTTATTAGTAGTTATGAAGCTAATGAGAAGGTAAAGGATGCCAGGATTCAAACCTACAAAGTACAATTTGAACAGCTACAGATGAAAGAAGATGAAACTATTGGAAAGTACTTTCTGAGAGTTGAAGAACTAGTAAATGCAATCAAATCTCTTGGTGAAAAAATTGAGGAAGCCTCATTAGTTCAGAAAATTTTGAGATCTCTGCCAGATAGATTCAACCCAAAGGTCTCTACTATATAAGAATTTAATGATCTAAAAGATTTGGCCTTTGATCAACTTCTAGGAACATTGATTGCATATGAAATGAGGATAGGTAAAGATAAATACAACAATAGAGAAGCTTTTTTTAAAGCAGATAAGAATGAGGAATCTGAGCTTGATGAAATTGAAGAAAATTTTGTGAGAAGACTAAAGAAAGGATTAGGCAAGTATAAAGGCAAGTTGTCCTTCAATTGTTTTAACTGTGGAAAGATAGGTCACTTTGCATCTAAGTGTCCACACAAAAAGAAGGACCAAAACTCCAAAGGTGAAGAGAAGTACAAATCCAAAAGATTTACTAAAAATAAAAGTTTATGTGTAAACAATGATGACTCTTCAGAAGACAGAAATAGTGACTCCTCCTGTGAAGATAAGGTAAATGACTTTGTGTTTATGGCCAAAGAGGATTATGATAATAAAATCACACGAAGTGATGTTAATGATGAAGAAGTTGTGGTTGACTTGGAAGGAGAGTTGATTAGCACTTTGGAAGATATTGACAGACTCGGGTTTAAGAAGAGAAAGAAAAAACAATTGTTGATACAGTTCGAGAAAGACAGTAAAAAACCTGATGAAGACTTTGCCCTGCTAAAAGTGGAATTAGAAGAGGCAAAGAAAATAGAGGAAATTCTAAAACAACAGTTATCAGAGAAGAAGGAAAGATGTGAAACTCTCGAAGAAGTAGTAGTGAAAACTAGGAAAGAGTTGGAGAAGTTTCAAGCCTTGTATCACCAGAATCTGTCAAGCATCAAAACCTCAGAAGGATTAGCCACCATTCTGAATCAGAAAAGGAATCCAAAGTTGAAAACTGGTTTTGGTTATGAAGAGGGATCAAGTAGCGGTCAGCCAAACAACAAAGAATCCATCAAGTTTGTCAAATCTACAACAAATGACAACAACAAACCTGCAGACACAAAGGAAGATAATCAGTCGTCAAGGAGGAGTAAAAGAAAAGGTGCCAGAACTAATGAATATTCAATGAGTAGAAAACGTTGCAACAATCACTTTGACCTATTGAACAATGAGCTCGAATGCTATAATTGTCATAACTTCGGCCACAAAGATTAAACCTACCATTTGAAGAATTACAAAGAAGATCCAAGGATAAATCTCTTAGCTAGAAAGGCCAACACATGGAAAAAGAAAGATAGTGGAAAATGTGGTCTAGTGCTTTCAACTCAAAAACAAAAGAACTCTTGGAATATAGACAGTGGATGTTCCAAGCACGTGACTAGAGAAAAGGATAAGGTTCTTCCTATAAGTAAAAGAAAAACAGGAAATGTGATCTTTGAAAATGACGAACCAAGTAAAATCAAGGATAAAGGGATGGTGAGCCTGAGCAAAGACAAAGGAGATTCTCAGGATGATCTGCTTGTAGATGATCTGAAACACAATTTTCTCAATATAAGTCAAATGTGTGACAAAGGCTGTGAAGAGGTGTTCACATCCAAAGATTGTAAGGTGAAAAATGTAAACTCAGGACAAGTGGTGTCTAAAGGCATAAGGACATATAATGATGTTGATATTGAATCCTCCCATGCAAGAAAAGAAGAGGTAGAAGAAGAATCATGTCATAAGATGGAAGTAGAAGTTGTGAATCTTAGAAAGAAGGTTGAAAATTCAAATACCCAAATCAAGTTCTTGAAGATTTCCATGATCCTGGATGAGATCTTAGATAGTCAGAGATCACAAAATGACAAATCCGGTCTTGGATACAACAAGGAAGAAATTAGTACTTCTAATAATTCTAACACATGTCCTTCATTTGTAAAAAGGGAAAGAAGGTGTGACTCAGGTTCCTCAAGTTCAAAGAATGAAATCAATATTGCAATATTTAGAAGATCAAATCAAGGAAGACATCCAAAAGCTACTCATACATCTCAAAGTAAGTTTATACTAGAGATTCCTTCATGGATGAATCAAAGGAGGTATGAGAGTGTTTGTAACGATTTTATCTTGTGATGAATATGGTCATAAAAGACTTGGATTATAGGCATCATGGAAGAAAAATAAATTGCAGTAATAGAAGATCATAGAACAAAGTTCAAGAAATCGGGACACTCATAGATGTGTATAACAAAGACTGAACAAGTGAACACGCGTGAAGTTAATTGTTGCAAAATAAATTGCATTCATGTGACAAGAATAGTATAAATCTTCTCAGATGACTTTAGAGCTATGGAAAGTAAAGAATCATCTTGGATAAAGACGAATACATATGGTTAGAGATCGATGAGAATCAATGGGCACATCTAAGGGTTGTTTGAAAAATACGAGCTACAATTGTTCCAGTAAGACAGCAGCATCATTCTGATGTAAAAAATGATATACATGAAATCCTGTAGAAATAACAAGAGGAGAGATCTTGTCAAGGAAAGATAACCTTTTAGAAACAAAGGGGGAGAACAATCAAAAGAAGAGAGAGAAGATTGACAAGGGGAGTCATTTAGTTATGGTAAGAAAAGGTTGATGAAGGAGTCCCAGTAAGAGAGGTGAGCAATATTGAAGTCTGCTACAGAGGACACAACTAAAGCTAAAGATGAATAGGTCTAAGAATCAGAAGGAGAAAACTCTGAGTTAGATACAAATACTATGTAGGACTCAAATAAGAGAATCCATCCTATCAAGGGGAGTATGTATTGGTTGAATATCTGATGCCTCTGCACAGTACTGCAACAACTCAGGGGGGGGGATGTTTTCTTTGACATTGATGTCAAAGGGGGAGAAAAGGTCTGGTTTGAATGCTATAATTTGAGCTCTAAGCAAAATAGTGCAGTCGTTCAGGGTTTCCATCAATGCCAAAGGGGGAGATTGTTGGCATGTTTATAGGCAGAGTGTGCTTGTCATTGATGGAAAGAACAGCAGTGATGTTGGAAAATTTATAGGTAGAGTGTACTTGTCATTGATGGCAAGATCAGAGTGTGCATCGATGGAAAAACAGGAATAGTGTAAGCTCAAGTGAGGAAGCAAATAGTGTGTTGTCCAATCTCAGAGAGGAATAGCACAGAGTTGCATGCAGAGTGCAAGTGTGCGCTAGGGCTGAGGTTAATTCCATTACCAACAGTCGGGAGAGATAGCATTCTTAGAAATGAAGATGAGACCCAAAGTCATCAGGACTCATAGAACCTTTGAGACTTAGATATTCTTCCAAGTCGAGAGGATGCGTAATCTCAGGAGGAGGAGCAACAGTGGTTCTTGGATCATCGATCCAGAATACCCGATGTTCATTATATTAGAGTCTAGACAGGAGCAGCGTGTAGAGGAGGAGATTAGACCTCAGCCATCGGATGAAAGTGCGAAGGACCAGCAACGGTTAGATCCAGTGGAGTTGCAAGGAGGATAAGCCCACGAGTTAGTCAACACTCGAAAGTTGTGAAGGAATCCTGGTCGTTGGAGCTAGAGGACACATGGCAAGCAATTGGAATTTTGCTAACTCGCGAACTGGAAGAGTCAAAGGTGAGAGTTGGAGGAACTCGCGAAATGCAAATTCATGAAATGATCTGGACCGTCAGATCACTGAGGATCATGGACCATTGATCTGGCACGATGAAGAACAAAATCCAAGTTCTCGAAGAAGAGATCTAGACTGTCGAAATATGAAAGATCACGGGTCATTGATCTGGAGCAGGTATCGGGAAATTAGGAGTCGAAGAAAGGAGGTGCTCTAACCTTTGAAGTCGTGAAATGTGAAACTACAATTTGATCGCAGCCGTCAATCAGAGAGAGAGATCTCGATCGTTGATTTGATATGAAGCATTTTCGAGTTTCGAGAGTTGGGAGTTTCGAGGCAAATCATAGCAGGAAATCGTGAAATGCGAAATCATTATTTGATCACATTCGTCGATCAAAGGGAAAGATCATGGACTATTGATTCAACGTAATCACGAGTTTGGGAATTGGAAGAAGGGAGGTGAGACAACCTTCGACATCGCGAATCGCAAAATGCGAAAAGGAGATCTCAACCATTGAATCACTGAGAGATCTGCACCATGGATCTGGCAAGTGTAATTTCTAAAGTTAGGCCTGTGGTCACGGCCATGGTCACATTGATGAAAATAAGGGAGGAGATAGCATGTTTCTAAGCTCCACTTCACAAATCGCGAGTTGGGAGATTCAAGGCAAGTCGCAATAGAAGATTGCGAAATGCGAAATTGCGAAGCACCCTAGTGCTTGGCCTCTGGTCACAGCTAGTGGTCACATCATCGGGAGAGAAGGGAAGGAGCTAGCAGTCCTAGGCTCCATTTCGGAGTTTCATGAGTTGGGAAAACCAAGGTGACTCACAGCTGATCACCCGAAATACGAAATCACGAAATGAATATTGGTTAGGCATACGGTCACCACTGATGGTCATGTGAAAGGAAGGGGCTTAGCCAGAAAAGATAAATGCCCATTGTGTAGTTTTCTCAGGAAAGGAAAAAGAACCAAAGGGATGAGCACATGAATGTTTTCTCAGTAACTGCTAGAGACGAACTGATTGTAACTGCAGAAATCCATTGATGGTTTTAGACAGAGAATTCGAAGAGGTTGTATGGTGATTGTTAGAGAAGTTGAAGAGTCTCAAGGTATCTGACAATGGTATGAAGACTCATCATAGAGACAATTGACAAATGGAAAAGGGTCGAAGACAGTAGCTGCCAGAGAATCCAAAGAGTCTCGTCATAATGACCATGGATGAAGAACAGAGTCAATGTAATCGCCAGAGGGGATGAAGAGTTAGGTGTATTATCTGGCAGAGGCTTGGGCATGATAAATATACGCAGAAAAAAGAAGAGGAGGTTTCTTCTGCAAAGAGTTATTCATGTGGGTAAAAGCAGGTTGTGTACAGTTGTTGAATCATACAGAAGAAGCGTAGCGCATAGAATAGAAATGAATATCTGAGAGAGGAAGAAAAATTCAAAGTGCACATGCAGAGACAGAGAAGAAGAACATAAAGCTTATGAAGATGTGAGAAGGAGGACACTAATGCAGGCAGAGCATAGCAGCGTATCAGAATAGTGATGATACTGGTAATCCATTGATGAATATTGTATCACTGTAATAGATTCAAGAAAGCAAAGATTTATATTTTAGGGTGGTTGGGAGGTGCTAGGGAGGACTGTTGTTCCTAGAGTTTCAAGTGGGTTCTTGAACATAGGGAGTTGTAGATTTTGTTATCACTCCAGGAAACTACTTAGGGTTGTAAGCTAAGTATGCCTGGTAACTTAAGAATTGAATATTTTTCAGTAGGTGGATCAATGGGATACTAAGATAGCACAATGGAGAGATGACTTATCCAAATAGCTTAATGAACCAGTGCTTTTAGAAACTGTAAATCAGATG
>JASDQU010324077.1:0-12963 GCA_032191745.1 Picea mariana
GTCTAGTAGTCTTCATTGGTCTGATTCTACGAAAAGTATTGAAAAACAATGATCAGCAGCTTAGGGGCTTCTCTTCGGCCTTCAACAAACTGACCACAGTCCTTTACTCAGAAAAATGCAAGTAAAGACTGAAAATTAGAATGGTATGTACAGTGGAGAGTGCTTTCTTCAATTCTTTTACTGAGGAGGGATGTAATGTTTCAGCATTCTGCCATTCACAGGTGCTCCTGGCAGATCTGACCCATCGACATTGTTTAACAAGAAGGCATTGTTTCCTCTGAAAGCTTGGATCATGTAGGGCCCTGTCCACAGATGATAAAATTTCCCATGCTTTCCCTTGTCCTCGTTCTTGGCATCCCATCTCAACACTAGGTCTCCCAGCTCGAAATCATCCTCTTTGGTTCGTTTGTCAAAGATCTTCTTAATGTTCTCTTGGATGACCTGTGTTTTATTGAAAACCTCCTCTCTAGTCTCCTGCAAATGAATGATCTGATTGATTCGTCTCTGGGAGTCATTTGGTTCAGCTTTCATCTCTTGAAGTAACTTCATGACAGGGACTGCCAAAGAAGTTGGGAACACCGCCTCTGTACCGTAAACTAGTTGGTATGGTGACATACCAATTGACCTTTTGGTGGTCAATCTATCTGCCCATAAAGAAAATACCATCTTATCGTGCCATGAATTTTTATTCTCCTGCAACGTTTTCTTGATGATATTTACCAAAGTCTTGTTTGAGGATTCCGCCAACCCATTCCCCTGAGGGTAGTAAGCTGTGGAATGCCCCAAGACAATGTGATAACGACTGCAGAAGTCAATAAGTTTCTTCGAACGAAAGGCAACTGCATTGTCAGTAATGATCTTTCTAGGACAACCAAAGTGAGATAAAATATTATTTTCAAGAAATTTAATAATAACAGCATCAGTGGCTTGCCTGCTTGGTACAGCCTCAATCCATTTGGTGAAATAATCAGTGGCAGTGAGAATCCACTTATGTTGGCCCGAGGATGGAGGGTGTATTTCTCCAATGAAATCGAGTCCCCATTGCTGGAACGGAGCCTCAACTAAAATTGGTTTAAGAGGTAGAGGAAGGAGTTTCCTTTTACCCCCAAACAACTGACACTGGTGACATGCTGTTACTTTCTGATCTACATCTGCAAACAGGGTGGGCCAGTAAAAACCAGCTCTAAGTATTTTGTTGGCTATAACCTTCCAGTTTAAATGGCCCTCACATTCACCTGCATGAAACTCCTGCAACACTTTGTCAGCTTCGTCTTTGACCAAACAATTTAAAAGAATACAAGCAGGGTCTTTCCAATACAAATTTCCTTCTAGAATACAGAACTTCAAGGCTTTCAACTTTAAGAATCTAGCTTTGGTTTTAGTTAAACCAGGGGGAGCTTGTAAATTTTGTAAAACAAAAATAACGTCTGCATACCATGGAGAGTTTAGAAAAACCTCTTTAACATTTGGAGTCGCCCTCTCACCCTGCACATCTGCCACGTCTAGAAAATTAATGTCAAGAGCCTGAAAGTTAGATTCAGCCATCAATTTGGCAAGACCTTGGCCTTTGATTAGTTTAGTGGGCTTAATTTCTATGTCATATTCTAGAATAACTACAATCCACTTTCCCCTTCTCCCATCAGGGTTGTCTTGTGTCAATATGTCTTTCACTACCGTGTTTGGAACATAAGCTATAACATGTGAATGAAGAATATAGACCCTGAAGTCCTTTATAGCCTTTACCAGAGAAAAAGCCTGTTTCTCCACGATATTGTAGTTTAGTGCAGCGTCTCTTAGAGATTTGCTGAAGAAAGCTATGGGTTGTTCATACCCTTCACCGTTCTTCTGCAGTAATACAGCTGCTATAGTATGTTCCGAGGCAAAAGAAAAAAGATATAAATCTTTAGTGAAATTGGGACTAATCAAAACTCGGGCTTCAGTGAGCGCTCGTTTGACTTGTTCAAAGGATTGTCTGGACTCGGGGTCCCATTTTATTTTGGCGTCCTTTTTTAGCATGTTGGTAATGTTTCGAAGGAGTTCAGCCATATTAGGAATGAATCTTCGAAGAAAGTTAATTTTCCCTATAAAAGACTGTAGTTCTTTAAGGTTTCTGGGGTGTTCTATCTTTAATATAGCCTCTATCGTGCTGGGATCAATTCTGATTCCTTCTTTAGAGATGATATGTCCCAACAGTTTACCCTCTTCTAACCCAAAAATACATTTCTTGGGATTTAATGAAATCCCGAACCTTCTACACTTTTCGAAAACTCGTCTAAGTTGTCGCAGGTGTTCATCGTCCGATTGGGAAAAGACAGTCACATCATCTAAATAAACGACAATAAACTTACCTAACTCTTCAACGAAGGTGATGTCCATTGCCCTCTAGAAGGTTTCTCCTGCGTTCATTAGACCAAAAGGTATCTTCACATACATGAAAGTGCCCCATGGCATGGTGAAGGCGGTTTTTTCCTGATCGTCTGGGTGAACTAGGACCTGGTTGTAACCTGAGAAGCCATCTAGCAGAGAAATTCGACTGGACCCAACCACACTTTGAAGGAGGTGATCCATTTTAGGCAAGGGGTAGCTATCCTTCAAGGATGCTTTGTTCAGATTTCTGAAATCTATGCAGAGTTTGATTTCATCGGTTTTCTTGCGTGTAGGGACTAAATTAGAAACCCACTTAGAGAAACGTAGTGGGACTATGATATTAGCATCATACATTTTCTTGATCTCCTTTTCTATCAGGGGAAGCAACTTGGGATTTATCCTCCTAAGTTTCTACCTAAATGGTTTCTGGTCTTCCTTTATGGGAATCCTGTGTTGAATAATGCTGGTGTCATAGGCTTTCAAATATTCATATCTTCAGGCAAAAATGTCTGAATATTCTTTGAATAGTTCAATGTACTTAAGCTTTTGTTCTGGGGGTAACTATTTGGACAGTTTGACCATCTTAGACTTCTCGTCAATTCCTATATTGCAGTCCTCTACCTCTTGCCCATGAGCTTCTAGTTTTGGTTTCTTAGCTACATCATCGCTATCAAACAAATATTCTAAAGGGACAAGCCCTCTGGGTAAAACATTGCTTTTCAGTTGCAAGACATCTGCATCTATTTCGTCATCTCCTAACTCTCCTGGATCTACTGTGTCTTCTGTATCTACCATATTTACAGTATTAACACTATCTATTTCAAATTCAGAATTATTTACATTCTCGTTTTCATTTTCTAAATCTATGTTTGTACATTCAAAATCGTTCTTGCATTGCAGAAAGTCATCTATCTGATCGTCATTTCCAAACACTTGCCAGTACCTAATATTATCGGGCACTGTCGGTCTACATTTTACTTCAACAGTGTATGAGCGAGTTTGGCGGAAAGGAATCTTGCAGGATGCAGCTGACGTAGCTAACCTGTCGGCCAGAATATTCTGTCCTCTCGGCATTACCTGCAAGTCAACCTCGTTAAAACATTTCAA
Organism: Picea mariana; assembly: GCA_032191745.1. Classification (NCBI taxonomy): domain Eukaryota; kingdom Viridiplantae; phylum Streptophyta; class Pinopsida; order Pinales; family Pinaceae; genus Picea; species Picea mariana. Next base: position 3,475 of record JASDQU010324077.1, read on the forward strand.
AGCATCGAGAATGACATTCCTGTAGTCTCTAAGGCATGGATGTTTAGCAGCATATTCACCTTTAATTTGTTTAATAATTAATTCTAAATCACCCCTTACCATTATTTGCTTAGCACCAACTTTTTTCAAGAGCTTCAGACCTAGTATTAAAGCTTCATACTCAGCAACGTTGTTAGTGCAGTGGAAATTCAACTTATAGGAATGATTTTCTGAATACCTTTTTATATGATTATGCAACCAGACACCAGCTCCTGCTCCTTCTTTACTCACAGCTCCATCGAAATCCATACTCCAGAAATCAACGGGGAAACTTTCCGTGATTACATTTTCCATCTTTACTGCATCACCACTTTCTGGACTTTCATATGGACTAGCTACCTCTTCCGTCGAATGAATATCTGGCTCTTCAGTATCACCATCATTGTACAAGATGAACGAATCTAAATCTGAATGGGCAGAGTAAAGGGGGTAATTATGAGGTTTCTCTTGACTACTGACCATATACTTCATCAGTGTTTTTCTGTATAACCTCCTCTGTTGTCCAAACACTGGGATAGTGGCGTAAGACATATCTAGCTGCAAGGTTCCTTTCAACTTAGCTCCCCAAGACTGGGATAGCAACATACCATACTTTGGCGGGATGTCTGCAACTACCACATCCATTACCATGCTTTTCAAAGGGATCTGAACCAGGGTGATGCACAAATCTTTAATCAAACCAATACATTTGACCTTGCTGGAGTCAAACGAGTGTAGATCTTTGTAAGGCCTAGTGACCTCCAATCCCAGCTTTTCCATTACGGCTTTAGGCATTAGATTGTGCGATGCACCTGAATCTAACATTGCATTATGTAATATTAAATCATGTATGTTCAAATTGATGTAAAAGGGAGCTACATCACCAGTATCGTCCCGACCATTCACTTTATGTCCGAAAAGGAGCTCAGGGTGATCGTCAACAAGATTTACAGTGTCTGAATGAGTCATTGATCCAATAGTCAAGGCCTTGGTGCCTATATCTGGTTCGATGGCTAATGCTTTTAGTACCTGTGAACGATAACTACCTCTGGTCATCAACTCTGTAAGTGGGATAGGAATTTTGATTTTGGCCAATTCTGCCTCCAGGCTAAAAGGCGCAGGAGTTCTGGTCTGACTCACTGATTCTGGTTGGTCCCCCATATTCTTCTACTCAGAAGAACTAGGCGCAAATTCAGGCTGTGTTGGTCTTTTCAGTATGGTTATGTTTTTCTTCACCAGAATGTCAGCTTTACCCTTCTCAGAATATTTTCCAGCAGTAGTTGGCTCGAGGGTTTTCTCAGTCTCAGCTACCTTCTGCATTTCGGTAGTCTTTTTTGAAGAATTTCCTTCGGTCTTCTTACCTCGCAGGTTGTACTTCCGGTGTACCTCCAGAATAGCATCCTCCAAGGTTGGTTGTCTAGCTTCCTCGGTTTCTTTACTTACCTTTGTTTGGTTTAGCAGAAATAGTTCCTTCTCTTCTTGAGTAAGGAAGATGTCCTCATTGTCATGAATTCCCATGAGGTTGATATGAGTGTCTTCCAATTCTTCAATTACTTCCCCCCCATCATCAGCATAGTTCTCCTGTAGAGGAGGTCTAATTGGTTGATCTGGGCCTCTCTGTTCTCTTTGATCTCTAGGGTCTCTTTGATCTCTTTGCCTGATTTGAGGAGGGTTTCTTCTAAAATTGGGGTTCCAAATCTGGGGAGCAGGTGCATTGTCCCTTGGGGGGTTTCTGTCGGATAAATTTATTTTTTCCATCATTAATTCCACTGTTCGGGCTAAAGAATCCAGCTTGGAATCTGTGGTCGACGTGGAAGGTTCTTCTCTGATAGTGACCCTTCTTTTTGACCTTTGACGAGCCCGTTTTGCCAACAAATTAGCCTCCACACTAATAGCGCTTTTCTGTATGTCTTCAAGGGTGGCAGCATCTCTTTCTCTTAATTGGTAAGACATGTCAGCGTCGAATCCATCAAGGAATTTGATTAATGCCAAACCCGGGGGAGGTTTAATTTCAGTTTGGATTGCATTATACAAGTTATTAAAATGGGTGCAATAGTCTTGGACTGATTCACCTTGATTTCTTTTTATGTTCTCGTATTCTGACAGTATTTGAAGAGGATTTTTCTTTACCCCCCATCTGTCAAGAAAACTTCTTTGGAACGCGACAAGGTCAGGGATCGATGCGGCGGGTAAAGCTTTGAACCATTTCTTGACGTCTCCTGTCAGACTCTGGGAAAAAAGTCTCATTTGAATGTCGACTTCGTCAACCTCTTGCAAATCCAAGTAGTCGTTCATTTTATCCACATGTTGTTGTGCGTTTAAAGGTCCAATTGCATCAAACTGTGGAAGTCTAGTCTGGTAGTCTTGGGGCATGGCATGCAGTGGTGCGGCCAACACTAAAGGAGCATAACGAGCTGCCACGATGGGCAGAGGAGGCGGAACGATGGCCTAGGTGGTAGGAGAGGTAGCGACTAAAGGCGAGGAAGACGAAGGGCTAAGTGGGGCTGAGGTAGTGATTTGTAGTTTAGTCATAGGAGACAAGACTTCGGGGGTTCGAGGTTGCAACACAGTTGGGTCAAAAATGAGCTTAGACGCAAAGGTTTCAGACCGTGTTCTACCAAGGTTTTGCGGTGCAATAAAATCAAGATCAGGGTTTTGAAAGATATCTAGTCCTCTGGAATAAGAAGGAGACCTGTGGAGAGGAGAATGACTCGCTGAATAGGTAGCTAAGGTTTTTCGTCTCAACAACTGCTCGGGATTATCTACCGTTGTTGAGGGTTCTGGGTCTGGATGAGATCGAGTGTGGACTCTCTTCAGAGCCAGAACTCTTTTTGGGTTTATATATATATATATATATATATATATTTTGTTTTATTTTACGTTGAAGGAAAACTAAGGAAAATTCCTATGTTGACGTCGTCTAACTTCCAATTGTTCCTGAGCAGCTATGTCACGTTCAATGGCTGCCCACGAATGTTCAAGATCTTCCCGGTTATTGTCCATTTTGAGGATTATGTCGAAAAGGTTTGACACAATATGCGTTTGATTCGCTAAGCTGGGATCGATATTAGGTTGTAATGCTGCAGGGACAGTCATAGAGGGACATTAAGAGTGGGAAACGTTTCACGAGAGATTTTGAAAATAATATGTACAGAGTTAATCAACCTCTAACCATTACTTTCTTCTCAGGATCAAACTTTTTTAGGGGAAAGAAGTCGTGAGATGTCAATTTCAGTTCTTCCCCAGTGGAGTCGCCATTTATGTTAGCACTTGGTAAATTTCTTAGAGGTTGAGAAAGAAGAAATCTACGAAGGTAACCTTAACCAACCACTTTTAAAGATGGGATCTAGCCCTTCCAGCTTCAAAGAGGGATCTCTCTATATGATTTAGCTTTGTTTTAACTTCAGAAATTAGGCTAGGTAAAAAGAACAGGTATGTTTTGTTGTAAAAAAGGGTTTATAAATTGGTTGAGACAGCTTACGCATCCATTGGGATAAGGGGTCTGTATTTAATAAAATCTGAGATACAACCAGAAACGTTTAAGAAATCCTTCACAAGGCGAGATAACATGCTCACTGGATCTTTTAAAAATTAAAATGATGGTCAGAAGAAAGATAAGGAAAATAACTCCAACTAACAAGCACTTAAGAATCTCTTAATTGAAGATATTTAGAAGACAAACATTTAAATATTTAGAATCGAAAATAGAGTATCAAAGATAAATTCTGCAACGTAACGCTATTCATAAAGATTAGTTATCGAAAAACAAGATAATTACATAGCAAGAAAACATTTAACCGAGAAAATCACATCACCAGTGAACGTGCACAGGAATCCTGTAAAGTGCCTCTTCTTTATTAATGGTGGATCTCTTCAAAAATGTTACAGCTTGATAGCAACAGGGTGTGCAAAATCAACAACACTCAATACATTGAAAAATGAAGTATTTATAAGTCAAAATACAAACGTTCCTTTCATAACTGATCAGGACATGCCCATTCTATTTTTAGCATAACTAATTTAACTAATCAAAAACTGTTTGGTGACTCATCACAACTGTTTGCTGAACTTCTGGGTAGGCCGTTGGCGAGGTGCCTTCGCATCCTCTTCTGACTGGACATGTGACTGGATCGTGCCAGCTCATATGCTAATCTAGTAGATCACACAGCTCCTCCCATCTGATATGACCTGGCACTGTGACTTTAAGCAATCTCCTGTACACTTCATCCATATAAGTGTTCTTAGCAAATGTGGGCTTGATGACGAATATGTGCTTAATTTCATGTTGGATATCAATATCCAACTGCAGTGCCTCCATGAAGGCTCTACCTGTGATACTCCCTTGTACCCCTTCAAACTTTGAACTGTCCTTAGATATTTCTGTCAACCTTTTATTGTAGTCAGGGAGCGTCATTAATTTATCATTGATGACCTTCATACCAGGCAGGCCCTTCCTTTGTAGAGCATCTATCTTGTGGAAAAACCTTTGCACTCCTTGATCCATAACTTGGATTTTCTCCTCAAGCTGAAGCATGAGGCCTCTTTTGGTTAGAACTCTTTTCACCTCCAATATAGTTTCAGTCCTGTCCTCGATCTTCAATTCTTCTAGTTCCTCCCTGGTCTTTGAATTCAGGAACCTTATGATTTCATTAGCTTGCGTTGGCATGTCTCCCAGCTCCGTTCTGATTTTCTCCACTGCCTGTTTTCTCCTCTCAAGCAACTCATTTTGTTCAAACATAATTTGAACCATCGGCCAGATTTTGTTCATGGACTTAGAAATATTAGTCCACACAAGCTCTTTGACCTTAGCCAAAGTTTTTCCTGCCATTGTCTATTTATGGAGCTGCTGTAACTCCTTCCTGATTTGCTCATTCACCTGTTTCTCTTTGGACAGATTTGTTTGGAAAGAAGTCTTTAGCTCTTGGAGATTTTCCACTTCTTTCTTGAGCCTACTGATTTGAGACTCTTGCAAATTCATCCTCTCCATAGACTTGGCTAGGTCTGTTGTTCCTTCTGGCAGTGTTGCAGATGGAACGACTGTTACTGTCGCTGTGCTTAATCCTGCAATTGGGATAGAACTTAAGGGGATGCCTTCCATTGCCTTTGATTTCTCTCTCTCCTTTAGCAGTTTTTCCATCTCAGCCTCCATCTCCTTTAACTGAGCATTCTGCTCCATGAGTAATTTCAGCATTTCATCCTTTTCCCCTTCTTTTTCGGCTATCTCCTTCGTTTGTGGGTCCTCTGTTGGAGGGAGCTTTAGCTGCTTTCTCAAGGAAGCGATGTCAGCATTCTTATTTTTTATCATTTCCTTGGCAGCCTTGACGTTAGCAGGGTCGTAGCCAATCTTGAGGACCAACTCCTCCAATGTCTTGATTTTGTTGTCCTTTGCAAAAGATGATATTTTCTCCATCTTCAATTGGGTCTAGGTATTGCTAAAAGATATATGATATTTCGAAGTAGAAGCTGTAGCATGGGCCAGAGTGTGGAAAACCATCTCCCCAGTTTGCTTGTGCAGATCCATCTGATCTGCTGGGTGCACGTCTTTCGCTTGAAACTCAAATGTGGCTCTTTTGTAGTCTGATATATCTTTGGGGTCCGACACTTGTGCTTGGAGGTAGGCCATATGCATCCTACCTTTATTTGTATCGAATGCTGAAAGAAGCCTATGTTGAGTTGTGGATGACTGCTTCTAAAACTGTGCATAAGTGCTAGTAGTAAGAGTCTGGTTTTTATTTTTGATCAGATCGTATTTTTCAAAAATGCCCAACTTGGGCCCGGTCTTGCTTGCTGGAGTATCTAAGGGAGAGTCTGTGGTTTTCAATGCTTTTTCTACTTCCTTGTGCTGACTCGAGCCGAAACGTAGACTGGTGGGCTTGACCCCTGGGGTGGCCACTGTGGTTGTTATGATCTCTTTCTCCACTGTCGTGCCTGTCGTTGGAACTTTCTTTGGCTTTTTGGCGTGCATCTCAAATTCCTCCGAAGACACCTCTGTTACCGGAGAAGGGATTCTGAGGTGTGGCAGTGGGTGGTGTGCTTGTTGAGGGTACCTGCCTTTCCATTCTGACAGTTGGTTCCACGTCCACCAACGATTCAGGCTCCCACTCTGTTCGATTAGCAAATATCTCGATTTCCGGCCTAGGCTCATGCGCATATGGGGCATTCTTATTTTTGACTCTCATCTCAGAAATGATCCTGCAAGGATCATAATGCCAGGTGAAACTTGTCAGAAATTTCATTTCCCTCAACAGTTTGTCTGCTTCATCACCCGTGCCTCTATTATTGCAGATGAAAGAGCCTATCTGCCCTTTAATCCGCAATTGTTGCTTCTTTTTAAGGGAAACAAAGTGAATATCATCAAAATTCATAATTTTTCTAATATATTCCAGTGCGAAAATTCTTACGGGTATATATCTCGGAAGCCTGTATGGTGCCAACTCACACCCATAAACTCGGATCTCGGAGTGATTCTGATACAAGTACCAGTCTCTGGTCTTTGCATTTTCTGAGAGGTGTAGAACTCTCCGGACTTCGTCATTTACTCGTGGCTCAGGCATGCCACTCAACATACTTACCACAGGGTGGTAAAAATGATCGATGAATGCTGAGAAGTTGTATTCGACAGAATTGTGTTTCAGAAGAGAAGTCCACGCCATGACTGGCTGTGGCTTCCCGTCGGCGTCCATCTTCTACATGAAGAAATTGAACCTATCTGCTTGGAAGTAGATGAACATGTAAGCCAGAATAGATGAATACCTGAACATGACCTCTGTGGTGAAATTAACAAATTGTTCATGGATGTTATTGGCAAGGAAAGTGCTGTAGTCAAACTGCGTGGTCGACTGTTTTTCATTTGAGAAGATAGATAGAAAACCCAGGATGGGTTCGTCTAGCCATTTATCAGAATAGTACCCAAGCACGGCACACAAGGAGGAAATAATTTGATTTCCTTTGGTGGAAAACAAAGAAGAAGGGTACGGGGGATTTGTGGTCGGGAGTGGAGTGGAAGTGGGGAGGAAAAGCTCAACTATCTGATCTCTCTGCGGGAAAGTTATCTTTTGATAAAGCTCAGTGAGGATTTCCAGGTTGAATGGGGACGCAGATTCTAGGCGGGTTATCTGCATCATCTGGTCAATATCCTCTGGGGTGATGAAGAAGAGGACGTCTCCAGATGAAGAAAGAATGGCTTTCTGGTCGGGGACATAGTGAGCTTGGAACTTGAGAGCAAATTCTGGGAAATGGTGGATTTGGGGGAACAAATAGAGGGGCAAATTGGACTCCCAGAGCCCAATTTCGTCACTCTGGTCCAGGAAAACTTCCCGTAGCCATGACTGTAGATCAGAGAAGTCAAAACTGCATATAGTGTCTGCTATCAAGTGGTCCTTGTCTACCAGAGGGATTTTATCCAAGTCGACCGGAGGAGGAATGAATGGATTCTCTTCCTCTTCAGCTTGCTTTGTCTTAGACACCATTTCGGAAACTATACCTGCAACAAACAATACGTTAGTGGGGTCGAATGACTGTAGGTGAAAACGATGCGGGGAGCAATGGAGGAATAGAAGGTTTCTGGCGTGATGGATGAATAACGAATACAAAGGAGAATGGTAGTTTTATTTCAAAAAATGGGTCGGTCGGACGTGGGAGATACGGTCAGCATGACAATGGGCATATAGAGCAGTTATTAATGGACAACGGGAAACTTGGGGTGATATGGCAGGTGAAGATGACCAAATCATACGGAAGACTGACGTGGAGGTTGGTGATTGAAGGTTAAAGTCGCCAAAGGAGGTTGTTCATGAGTGAAGGGGGTTATGGTACTGACAACATGGACTGAAAGAAGTTATGGGAAGTGACACGACCCCGAGAGAAAGTGGAGCAAGTGGACCTAGTGGAAGATGACGTCCAGGGGTGACGGGCTGTCAGGGAGCATGTGAAGGATGGGACTTCAGAACCAATAAACCGACGCCACGTATGAACAGGGGCCCACTGAAAGAAATATATTTTCTGGACCCCCCCCTTTGTTTAAAGGTAGGATATCAGAGGGGGTCCAAAATGCATTTTAATCCATTGATCTGCGCATTGGATATCTTACCGTAGATCTTGGCGAGTTCTTTAATGTCGATTCCAGAAGCCCCCCCCTCCATTAAAGGTAGAATAGAGGGGGGGGGGGTCCAGAATTCAATGAGGATCGTTGATTTGGGAGCACAATTTCGGGCTGTCTAGATTTGCGCCCGATTTATATCAATTCCAGACCCCCCCCCCTCTGTTAAAGGTAGAACGGGTGGGGGGGTCCAGAATCCAATGTAGGCCATGGATTTATGCGCTCTGTTCTGAACCATCCAGATCTGCGTCAACATTATCGCCGATTTCGGACCCCTCCCCCCTTTGGTTAAAAGCAGAACACTAAGGGGGGTCCGAAATGCTATGTGAGCCGTTGATCCAAGCACTGTGATCTGGACCATTGAAAGGTGAATGAAGCATAGGTCGGGAGCGGTCAATATCAAGTATAGGAAAAACTTAGGATTAGCGCTTTTCTCATGGGTTTTATCCAAATTTGTCATAGACACCACCAAGGGGGATCTTATTCCAACTATCCTAAGGCAAGGAAAGACTTGAAGTAGCATTTTCTTCTGGTGGGTTTTATTGGGCAAGGTAGGCAAAGCCATTAATCCACATTCTAACCTACTTTCTCAAGGCAATTAACCCAGATTAAACAGTTGGGTTAAGACATTATTTTTCCTAAGGGATATCTGACCAGGATTAGACAGTCTGGTCATATTTATTCACTAATTCTAACCTAGGGGCTATATGACCAGGATTAGATGGTCTGATCAGATGCATTCACTAATTTCTAACCTAGGGGCTATCTGACCAGGATTAGATGGTCTAATCAGATGTATTCGCTATCCTGTCAACATTGAAAATTTAAAAGGACTAAGTCATGCTTGAAAGGTATGAATAAGTCGCTATTATTGCATGGGGCTTTCTTTTTCAATTCTTTTTTGCCCTCTTTTCTCTTTTTCTTTTTATTTTCCTTTCTTTTTCTTTTTTTTTTGCAAAAATGANGAAGTAGCATTTTCTTCGGGTGGGTTTTATTGGGCAAGGCAGGCAAAGCAATTAATCCACATTCTAACCTACTTTCTCAAGGCAATTAACCCAGATTAAACAGTTGGGTTAAGACATTATTTTTCCTAAGGGATATCTGACTAGGATTAGACAGTCTGGTCAGATTTATTCACTAATTCTAACCTAGGGGCTATCTAACCAGGATTAGATGGTCTGATCAGATGCATTCACTAATTTCTAACCTAGGGGCTATATGACCAGGATTAGATGGTCTGATCAGATGTATTCACTATCCTATCAACATTGAAAATTTAAAAGGACTAAGTCATGCTTGAAAGGTATGACTAAGTCGCTGTTATTGCATGGGGATTTTTGTTTCAATTCTTTTTTTCCCTCTTTTCTCTTTTT
>JASDQU010324083.1:2735-12963 GCA_032191745.1 Picea mariana
TTGCTGCGTGCGTTTTCTTCAAGGCTGTTCCTCCTGAGCTTTTACTTCCAAATCCCCACGGGGTTTTATCCTTCTTATCCTGATGTCTCCACTATTTCCATTAATGACAACAACCATCAACACGTGTCCATTACTTGTTCAATATTTGCCAACACCTTTCATAGGTGCCACACTGATTTCATGCCAGATTTTAATATTGAACAACTCACCCTCCAAGTCTCAAAGATCAATGGAAATTCCATGTAGTACTTCTTCAATATCCTAATTTTTTACAGAGTAGTCCAATAGCTAGTTATCTATGGCGTTCTCATCATACACAATTATGCCATATAATTTGTCGATTGACAATCTCTTAAAAATATCAACCTTCTCATCGGACTATTGTTTTGTGAGGAACAATGATTTGAGGATCAACTTGGGATCTTGGACTTCGTTAGTGCTTCTGGATAGGTCCACCTCCTTAAGCATTTCAAATAGATCTTTTCTCCTTGTTATGGCTTGGATGAACCCTTGGAAATTGTTGTTCAATTTCTTTATTTTCTCTTTCCAACAAGCATTCAACTGATTGATTCGACTTGGAGAGGGAAGGTCTTCCTCTCTTCTCTTCAGCTATGACATGTTAGTACATTTAATACCAAAGGGTACCAACGCATCAAGGTAGAATCGTTGTTCATTTTTTAGATCAGCCTGTAGATATTCAAGGAAGGTGTGCAACCTCGAGCCAAAATCACAATGCTCTTTGAAATTTCCCAAGATTTTGTAATTAGTGACATTCTTTTCTTAATATTATTATCCACATAGCTTATGGTTGATGTTGTTGATTAAGGCTAGTTATCATTGATGTCAACCCTTGAAGAAAGCCCTGTAGCACAAAGGTTGGGTAATGGACCCAATATTGTTTGATGTAAATATCACTCGTTATTGTCTTTTCATGGTTGATAATAAGTAGAAATGGATGAACTCCAAAGTGGTCCCCATATGGTGAAGTCCCTCACGGGAAGACGCTTTGTGGATTGAGTTATACTAGAAGTATGGTTAGAGAAACCATGATTATTTGTGGAATAATGAGACGAATTCTAGTGAATTTTTCAGTGAAACTATCCTATATCGATAGTTCTTTTCATGCCCTTTCCGGTGGTATGTGGAACTTCACATAAATCCTCACAGTTAGAGAGTTATGGCCATGAGAAGTTGGAGAACCCAAGTTTGTTTGATGGATAATGGTACGAGTTTTGATATATTTTCAGGTATGTTGACGGGAGAAACAGTCCATCCATCAACTGGGAGAGTGGAACCGGTCCGGGGTTGTCTAAATAACCCAAGACATTTGGAATGGACCACCCTGACGAGTTTAACGGCTCTGTTGGCCGCTCTAAGGTCTCCTAAGAAAACCAAAGAGAGAATTGATCTGAGCTAAGTAATCTAAACTAAGGAAACTAAAAAATTATAAAACAAACTAAAACAAACTAACTAACTAAATAAAAGAAATTAAACTAAAATAAAGGAAACTAGAAACTAATAAAACAAAGATAATTATACTAATATAAACTATTCTAACTATTCTATCTACAAACTACAAATTACTCTTATAATAACTCAAATCAACTATCTAATTATCAATTTAATTACAGTTTATTCACAAATATACATTGCATACAATCTACAGATTTGAATAAACCTGTGAAACTAATTGGCTTGTTGTCCCAAGACATCGAAGATAACTCTTTTTTGATTTTATGATTTATGAATAAGAAAGTAAACTAACTGAAATTAAAACAAATCAAAATTATATCTATATTAAACTACTTAATAAAAGCAGTGAACTAAATACTAATTGACCTGGAAACGCTCCAAGTTTGTCCTATGTATGATGGCTTCTAAGCTGATTGGAGGAGGGAAACTCACACCGTAAAGTCCTTAAGCTTTTCGGAAACGATCAGCTACGCTGCTTCTTGAAGTATGTTACAGGACAAACAAGACATAAAAGAAAATCATAACAATCTTTTGATTATAAATTCCTGCAAAAGGGGAAACCTGTTATGCAACAAATCTATATATTACGGTTCGATTTATGAAGAAGACAAAGCTATGCTTCACAAATTGAACTAACAACTGTTATGACTTTTATCTATTTGGAAGAAACAAGATATGGATAACAATAATAATATTATATCATTTGCATTTGATTCAGATAGCTAAAGCAATACTAAACCATAAACAAGTTGATATACAAAACATGGAACAAAGTGTCGATATATTGAAAAGCAAAAGCTATGAACAAACACCAATTCTGCTCCAGTTTGAATCAGAACTCCATATCCTTGTTCTCCCCAACCGAGGATGATCGATTATTACAAAACCATAGGTTTATATAGGTTTTTCACAAGGTAAAACATCCTTGTGAATAATAGCAAATAGTTTTACACAATCTGAGAATTATCCCAAAATCCCTTAAACTAAGTAACTAAAAATGTAATTAAAATCCTTAAGATATCTTCCAACTGCTCCTCATATCCATTGCCAATTCGAATTTTCCTGTAATAGACACAAAGATCAAGTTAGAGGAGTATTTTATTAAGAAAACAATAAAAAAATGACTCTATAGACTTAGCTACAGAATCTTCTGATTCTGTAGCTGGTCTAGGATAGTAAACATGACCAGATATACAATCAAATCGAATCCAATCATCTTTTAATAATCAACAAATTACTAACGATTAAATCAAACCAAATCGAACAGAATACAACTGGGACAGAGTAGAGATGCTCTGTTTTCCCAATCGACATAAAATCGTATCACATCTTAACAAGACTGTTCCATGAATGCAATCAATGATAAACCAAATCGTATGAGATACAAACAATCATTATCGATTAGCATAGGATTCATATCATTGCCAATATAGAAAGCCATTATGATTTCATGCATCACTGTATCCATAGAATCCAACCACAGTTCTCATTCGCTGCGTTTCAAATAATTCACAGGTATAGTCGTAACTGTAATTGACTAATTATAATCACAACAGCAGATTGAGATCCTTCAATTAAAAGCACGATGTATGAATTGCTTCCAATGTAATCGGATGAAATCATCTCCACAAATAACGACTCAACAGTCTTCATGTTTGATCGCCTCATAGTCGACAGACAGGGTTTTGACAGAGTCAACAAGCCGGGCATATAACTGAATTTAATTATAGACACACATCGTAAGACTTGATACGATCAATCCATCCCTGCAATCTCAATTGAATAATACATTTGTTACCATCGAAATACAGTTCATATCGTACCAGCTACTATTGTTATCCATTCGAAATTTGATTATGTAATAAATGATATACAAATTGGTCTTAACATAGAAAATATAATCAGCATAGCTAACCAATTTGCCCATCATATCGCGTAAGATGTAACCAAATCGAACAGAGATATCGTTTTTATTTCAACAATAGAAAAGATATCAAATAACAGAATATTGAAATCAAATTATGATCAATCAAACTAAATCTAATCACAACTAATCCAGAAATCGATAATCAAAACTAATACACGACAGAGCAAGTTAACAATGTATACAGAGCTTATGATCACGCCATATAAACGAGTGAAAGTTATACCATTACAGTTGCTAAGGCTATGTCAATTTTGAATTGACAATTGCTGTAGCAGACTCAACATTTTTGAACAGGATTGAACCCGTAGTTCATTGTTTCTTTTCGTTGGGTTGTTCTCTTGCATTCCGACCAGTGAGCTTAGCCACTTGGTTTTCCAAATCATGAATTTTGGATTGCAATTTTGGGATATCCAAGTAGTATCCCTCCAACCACAACCCACACTGATCGCAAGGTGCTGCAACAGGTTGAGCAGAAGGGGGTTTTGATGATTCCCCGAGGGTTTCATGAGGTGGTTCAATGCCAGGGAGTTCAGGGTTATCCCACATACAAGGAGGTAAGTTCTTGAAGAAATCATAAGGAGGTTTGTCACAGAAGCCCTCTGCGGCGAGAAAATGTTCAATGCTTGAATCAGAATCCTCGCTGACAACGATAGGTTCTGCTTTGGAAGGAGGTTTAGGTTTATTCCTCGCCATGCAAGAGATCAATCTTGCATTTTTATTGCTTCTAGTATTAGCACCAGTCTTCACCCTAGTCTTTGTGGTTGTAGGCTTAACAACTTCGGTCTATCTAGTCACAGCCATAGATGAATTCGTAGGAGACTCGGGCTCAGGTTTGGGTAACAAAACACTAAAAGGGACAGGGGTAGGTTTGCTCTCGGTCACCATGGGCTTATCCACCTGTGGAAACTCATGCCAAGAATCACGACGTAACCCCAATTCATGGACCAAAATCATTTTAATCAAACCCACATGGAAGAGGCTAGTGTCAGCCTGGCTGTGTTTGTAACGCTTGGCCATCTTAAACAAACTTCAATGCAGATAGTGAGGCAGACTTAGTTCGAATCCCATAAAAACCATTAATAAACGCAAGTGAAACAGAAATACAAACCCGTATCTGCCTTCACAAGTAACGAATTGTTTGATAATCATTAAGAGATCATACCAGCGGGGTTTCAACATCTTTGCAGGTAAACCTTTGTCGCATGAGCTGACTGTCCGAGACCGAAATAACAATGTCCATGGGACATCATCAACCTTGCAACTTTTCGACCATTTTTGTCCCTTGACAGGCAGGCTAGTTGCCAAGCTGAGAAACTGTTCAGTGATTTCAAGCAGGACATCTCCAACTTTGGCTCGGCAGCCATCGAATGACAATGCAAATTGCCGAGCGACAATGAGGTTCTAACCATCGAACTTCCTAATAAATGGAAGCCACCCAAACTATTCTAAGTCGCTATACGCACCATCAAACGTCAACAGTGCTTGGCACCCATTGTGCTCGACCCTCACAACAGGATCCATAGTTTTTGTACATGGTAGGGTTTGAGCTAAACGAAACAATGCACAGAGTCAAAAAAAACGATAGGGTTTAATAGCTTCATCGCTCGAGGAGACCGGAATTAACTGCATGCGTGCGAAGGTGGTGGGATTACCACCGCCATGCATTGTATTAATGATCATGTACAGTGTTGTTGTAATCATAATCACTTAAACCATACGTATCGGCCAGCAAATAGGTGAATCATCACACCAACGTGCCATTCATCCGAATCTGAACCAACACCATAGGTGATGATCATGCGCCAAGTGTTAAGTTTAATCAGCATGAAATCCAATGACATGTCGTGTCAATTCAATGTTTCAAACCAATGTTAATTAAAACATGTCAATACATAGTTTGAAACTATTGCTCGTCCAATGCAATATCAAATTACCAAAGAATATACCAAGCATCGATTTAAAATTAAAATCAAAAGATTTCATCAACGCGCCTTTGTGAAACTTAAACGATTGCCATCGACCTTATTGCATTCATTGCATATTCGAATGTTTACATTTCAAAGTTTTTGGAACATTGCAACCAAAACAAATTTCAATATAATCAATGAGTGAAGAGCCCCTAGCAAGGATGAAAACATATAAGACCAAATCAATCACAACCTTTACGAAGTCAAATGTAATCAGATAATCTTCATGCTTAAAGGCTTAGTAATCAAATAGATCCAAATGTGCAATCAAGGTAAGAGTATAAGTTTGAAAGAAAATATTTTGCATTCATGTAATAAACCGATGGTCAAGTGTCTTTCGTAAAAATCAATAAAAGACGACTATAGTCCAAACGATGAAAAATGTATTTTCACACTTTCAGTTGTGAAAATTGAATCGAAATCAAATTGTAATCGTCGCAAGAATGAAACAAATGTCTAGAAGCACAATGTGACGATGATTTTTCGTTTGGATACAAGGGGTGTAGGCAGCTTTTTTGAGAGCAATAAAAAAAAATTGAGTTGGCCGCCAACAATGGCGACACGCTGGCTGAAGCAGTTATCTCTATCAAAAGAAATGAATTCAGATTAGGATAGCATAGAAAAATTCGACTTAAAACAACAAACAGAAAAATCGTACTTAACATCATCATCAGCTATCTTTTCCAGTGATGTTTCAAAAGATGTGAACCGATAACAGTCTTAAAGATCAGCAAGTCATGATTTTTATGATGGAATCTTCAATACTGTTGGCATAGCCACTGCTGCCAGCAGGCGTCCATAGCCTCGACAGGGTTGCCATTTAACCCACTCGAACGTCTTTATCCTATCAAGAAGCTCTAGATTAGAATAAAGGACTTTTAAAAGAGGTTTCTTATAATTTTATAGATTTTCATTTACCCGGCATTGCTTCGCTGCCAGCAGGCCTGTTCAGTACCCCGGTGAAGTTGTCTTGGCGCCATGCTTGCATTGCCCCGCTGCTAGCGGACCTGTTCAGTATCCCGGCGGGTTTACAAACACTTCCCACAGCTCTTATTAATATTTTATTTTGTTTTTCTTTTATATATGGCTGAGCGGGGTGACGCTGAAAAATCTTGATATTTTCTCATTATTTTTCAGACCTCATCAGAATTTTTTCATACTGTCCTTGATTCAGCTCCAGAAATGTTTTATTTCTAAAACAACTTACTTTGAGAGGGATACATCCTTGTTGATTCATTCCTTTACGGAAATGGGACAGCGTAAAAAGATAAAGATAATCACGACGAACTTCACTTAGAGATTGAAATTAGCCAACTTCTTTCAAACAACATTTTCCAATATCATTTTTAGAAATATATATCATTGATGTATGTACAGTCTTCCAGAAGTTATTTCAGCGAAGAGATTTTTCTATGGTCTATGTCTGAATGGATCAGTGTACAAGCATGCATATGTTTTGAAAACTCACAAAAACACACCAAACTGATCAATCAAATCAAAACCAAAATGAAAACAAAGGAAAAAAATTAAAACAAAAGGAAATATTTACATAATATACAAAGGTAAAAATCAGGCAAAGTATCTTTTCAGGGCTTGGCCATTCACCGGGTAGGTGTCAAGCTGCCCTTCAAGACTCTGGAAGTGAAAAGAACTAGGACCCAACTTTTCAGCAATCAAAAATGTCCCAAGCCACAGATTTTGAAATTTAGTGTGTTCACCCTTCCCTTCATGCGGTTTGTCACCCTTTAGAACGAGATCGCCTACTTCAAAATTTCTATCAGAAGCAGAACTAGAATTGAACCAGCTCTTAATCAGTTGTTGATGTTGGTTTAGCTTATGCTTGGCTTGAGTTCTTACTTCTTCTAGCTTCATCAGAGCGTTAATACGGCTTTCTAAAGGGGGGAATTCTTCTTCTTGAACTTTTTGTGACAATTGGAGTGAAGGAAGAAGAATGTGAGGTGGCATAATGGCTTCTCTGCCATAAACAAGAAAAAAGGGAGGGTTACCTATAGCGGCTTTGGGTGTTACCCTATCAGCCCACAATGCAGTAAGTAGTGCATTGTGCCAGTTCTTGTGATTTTCAGCCACAGTTCTTTTGATAATCTTGATCAAGTTTTTGTTGGCTGATTCTGCTAAGCTGTTACCCTGGGGGTAGTAACTAGCAGAATACTTAAGCTTTATCCCTTTTTCTAAGGCAAACTCGCTCATCTCAAGAGAGGAAAAGTATGAAGCGTTATAAAAGATTAGACAATCAGGGATGTCGAAACGGGTAATGATATTCGAGTTCAGAAAAGCGATCACCTGACTTGTGTTTCCATTTTTAGCGCGGCGGCTTCAGACCATCGAGTAAAGTAATCAGTGGCTGTCATGATATACTTGTGTTGCTGTGAGGATGGAGGGTTAATAGGACCAATGATATCAAGGCCCCATTGCTGGAAAGGAGAATCGACTATGACAGGTTGCAAAGGGAAGGTTGATTTTTGCAATCGCCCTGATGCTTTTTGACAAATGATACATTTTCGACATAAAGCATGGGTGTCTCTAAAGAGTGTAGGCCAGTAATAACCCACTCTTAAGACTTTATGCGCAGTGGTGTTGCCACCGAAGTGACCACCAACTTCTCCTGCATGCAACTCAAGAAAGACTCTTTCTGCTTCGTCCTTTTCAAGACAACGCATCAGTATGCCGTCAAAATTTTGACGAAACAGTATACCGTTGACTAGATGAAAGGAGGCGTACTTTAGTCTCAAAGATCTTCTCTTAGCAGGGTCAAGGTGACGAGGTGCTGATCCATGTTGAAGATAGTGTCTAATATCGTCGTACCAGGGGCTCGCGAAATTTTGTATGCAACAAATCAAATTCTGATCGTGTTGTTCTAGGTCTGATGTGTCATTGACTTCTCGTTGTTCAATTTCTGAATCAAATACCAATTTACATAACCCTTGGCCTCTCACGATCTGCGCTGGGGTGATCTCTAGATCATACTCCTGCAAGGAGGTGACACAGTTGTGTTTTTCATCTCCTAACTCCTTTTGCACTAACAAGTTCCTAACGACAGGTTAGGGGACAATGATCTTCGTCCTCGACTTCAAAAGATATGACCGGAAATGCTTAAGTGCCTTGAAGACAGCGTAGGCTTGTCGATCAACCGTTGGGTATTTAAGTTCAGCACCTTTGAAAGCAGAGCTCATAAAAGCGATGGGTACTTCATTGTTTTCAGAGTTCTTTTGAGTACTGCGGCATAGGAACGATCGGAGGAAAAAGTATAAAGTGTGAAGTCTTGAGAGAAATCGGGGCTCATGAGAGACGGAGCGTCGATTATGGCCTTCTTTATATCATTAAAAGCTTGGTTTTCAGTAGGTCCCCAATGATATTGGGTGTCCTTCTTAATCAGGTTTTGGAGAGGTCTGACCATTTCGGAGAAACTGGGGACAAATCTTCTCACGAAATTGATCTGACCAAGGAAGGACTGCATGGATTTCTTGGAGGTCGGTGGGGGAAGTTTGGCAATGACCTGGGTCCTCTCGGGGTCAATAATCATTCCATCACTAGACACAATAAATCCTAGTAGTTTACCCTGTTCTACTACAAAGATGGACTTCTTTGGGTTCAAGGAGATGCCGTATTTACGACATCGTAGCAGAACAGCTCGGAGGTGAGCTAGATGATCATTTTTGTTTTTGGAGTAAACGGTCACATCATCTAGGTAGACTACTACGGAGTGATTGATCAAGCCTCTAAAAGCAATATCCATTTCTCTCTGAAAGGTAGCACCGGCATTAATCAATCCAAAGGGCATTTTGCGATAAGCATAAGTGCCCCACGGGGTATGGAAGGTAGTTTTCAACTGGTCTGGCAGAGAAATTAAAACTTGGTTGTATCCAGAGAAACCATCCAGTAAGGACAGCCTCTCGGAACCAGACACTTGTTGAAGTATCTGTTCCATGGGAGGGACCGGATAATTATCTTTATTAGATGCTTTGTTGAGGTTCCGGAAATCGACACAAAGTCAAATTTCCCCATTTTTCTTCCGTACTGGGACGAGGTTGGATACCCATTGAGTATGTCTAACAGGAAAAATTATTTTAGCACTAAGGAGTTTATTCAGTTCTTTTTGTACGGTCGATTCTAACTTAGGATGCATTTTCCTCAATTTCTGTTGGAAGGGCAAGGTTTGGGGCTTCATCGGGATGACATGCTGAATAATATTAGGATCGAATGTTTTAAGATCGTCATAAGTACAAGCAAAGACATCCTTGAATTCTTTAAATAATTTGACAAAAGCAGCTTTTTCTTGTTTACTACATCCCAAGCCTAAATTGATACATTGAGGATCTTCACTAGTTCCTAGATTAACTTTTTCATAGGACAATGAGGAACTATTTGTTTTCCAATTGACTGTTTTTTTGAATTTATCTTTAAAATCATAAAACTTTTCTAGTCTAACAACAGATTTGGGTATGAAATTTACCATGTCCGAAAGAGCTTCAGGAGATTTCGGATTAGGTATTACCGTAAAGTCATGTAAATTGTCATCATGCGTTTGTTCATCTATCACAGCACTTTGAAAGGTTTCTTCCATGTGCAGAAAATTGATGATCTGCTGATCATCATCAAATACCCTCCAGTTTGTGATATTGTCAGGAATAGATGGTCGAAACAATAGCTCCACGGAGAATGCGCTTGGGGATAAACCATCTGCAGGAAGAAGTTTAGAGGCAACATTAGCTAGTAGATCTGCTTCAACATTACTTGATCTAGGAATGGAATTTATATTAAAAGTAGAAAATTTGTTTATTAAACTCCATACCTCAGACTGGTAACATTTGAGATGCGGGGTAAGACAATGTATAGAATTTCT
>JASDQU010324087.1:0-12963 GCA_032191745.1 Picea mariana
CAATGTAAGGTGGACTAGGTCCACTATATTATTAAATAAGGCCCACTATGGTAGTTAGATATAATAAATGTAAGAGGACTTCTTAGAAGGTTCTACTTCTAGAAGATTCCTCCTCTAGAATGTTCTTAGGTGATGGTAGCACTATATAAAGGGGCTCAAGCAATGTAATGGGACAAAAAGAGAAGTATTGTCTTTGGAGCAGTAGCTCAATAGGAGGATGCCCCCTCGAAGAGGCAAGTGAACAGGAGAGGATCCCTTCCATAATAGGATCCATTGTATGGTGTTGTCCTACCTCAAGGGTTTGGTAATAATAAAGTGTGGTTTCTTCTATATTGCTTTGTGGATCTATTGTGTATTCAGTATTTGTGGTGTTTATATTGTCAGATATCAGAGCACTTTATATTGTGGTGTTTATATTCACTGCTCCACCTGGATTTTTAATGTGACCACTAACAACACCATATGCATGTGAAATATCTCATCCTTTCATCACATTCATAAATATTTATACTAGCATACCATACTTGATACATATAACAGTTTTTTTCTTCATTACTTGGACACAAACCTGAAGAAAGCTTATAATGGAAAGCCAAAAAATATTTTACCGGTCTCACATTATTCATACCGAATTTCCTGAGTATCATACCATGTACTCTAGTTGTGATAACCCGAAACTTACCATCAATCCCATCTCTGTGTATTTCCATGCTCAAGATTGTTTTGTTTCTCCCAGATCCTCCATCTCGAACGTCCAAGTTAACTGAGCCAACCTGCTAATCTTAACCAAGCTACTTCTTGCTACAAGCATATTTTTAACAATCTAAACACCAATTTAGTGAGTACCATAAACATAATGGTTAGATTCACTTCTTGTAAAACTTGGATCACCATGAAGGAATCAACTTTTTGTACCATTTTCCTGGATGCGCTTTCCAAGCCATACAATGAATTCTTGATCTCACAAACAAATCTTCTACTGCGATCTTGACACCTCGAATATTGCATTCGAAGTCCTTATCCCAATCCGGCCAAGACTTCCAAATGAGCGTTCACTGCTCATCTCCACGCACCTTACAATAGATAATCAACGCTCTGCCTTCACATGAACATTCACTTTGACCAAATCCAGCCAAGTCAGCCAAGTAAGCGTTCATCACTTACCTCCAGGCCCATTTACAATGGAGTTTCACCAAGCCTTTAAATAGGCTACATTATATGTAATATCATGAGACAAATACCCTCCTATCACCTAGGCCTACGTCTAGACTTTACCGGTGATTCACCGGGGGTACGCATTCCTTTCAAGGTCTTATAGAAATATGTCCATTTACATATAATTGCTTACACCTTCAAAATAAATAAAAATATTTCACTGTCACAATGAATTTACCGTCACCCTGACACCTCTTACTTTTCCATGCCATTACTGATACTTACAAATGTTATCAACACTCCAATATTCAACACATGGGAAAGTACCACTCCAATTTACTTGAAGTTGAAGTAATCCATAAATCACATAAGCATATTCATGCTTAAATACATGATTTAAAAACAAGACTATCTTAACAACCCATGGAATTAGGTGTGTGCATTTACAAAATGATTGTGTACTTAAATAAACTTATCGAGATGGCCACATGGATAACTCTTATCCACAATTCTTACAATGCGTTTCCAGCTACCATTCACAATGACATTCTAAAAGTAGAGTTTTCACATCCTCTTCTCATATTCGAGACCGTACCTCATGTAGGTTTATCCTCTCACACAAGCATCCAAACAAACGATCTGATCACTTTGAGAATGCGATTATGTAAACTTACCCAAGGAAATAATAACCAATCCATCAGATCTGTGCATGTCACCACTTGCATCACCCTTTCAACTGGTCCAAAATTACATTCATGCTTTTCCATTTCAACTTTGTGTTGTGTCTGCATGCATGCACAAACCGTGCAGTAAACACTATCTAAAAAATCAATTTAACAAAATTGATGCATCTTGAATTTCATCACTACCAACAATACATTCAATAATAGAAAAATATACAAGCCAACTATTGGAAAAAAAAACATGAAGCCAATGATACAATTGTCACATTGAATTCATCTTGCAAGAGGAAGCAAGTAGAAGCAACATAGTTTCCAAAACAACAAAAAACATTTGTGCATAGGCACAACTCAAGAAACCTACTTTCACCACAATTACCAATGAAAGAAATGAAACCAACACAACAAACATATCTTGACATGTTAGCAAACCATTTCACCGGCGAGATCCCGATGGAGCTCCCGTATTTGATCGATCTTGCAGTCCTAAATCTTTCCATCAATGAGCTCACGGGTCTGATTCCCTAGTCCTTAATCCTATGCACATATCTGAATGTCATATATATCCATGAAAACATGCTCACGGGAAACATTCCCCCACATTTGGGGCTCCTGAAGAGGTTGATCGCATTTGATGTTTCGAAGAACAAGCTACATGTTATGATACCACTATCGCTAGTGAACAGAAGTGAGGTTTTTCCATACTTTAATGTGAGTTCCTTCATGGTCCATGAGCATGAATTCTGCTAGGGCTCCACCACGCAAACCATCTCGAGGGAAACGCCCACATCCTCCTCCGCCTCCTCTCCACACAGGAGGATCTGCTTGTAGGAAACCAAAAGGAGGCCTATCTCCAATGAGTAATCTCTCAATTCTTATGAATCATTGTCTCAACGCCTCTATGTACTCAATTTCATATTCATCAAAAGAGGGAATCAAGGGATGTGGGATCCACTCACGAAACTATTGTAACCTCATGCAAGACAACTCCTATGCAGATGGCTCATCAAGGCTCTCTTTCCTCCCCCTGAATTTAAACTCATCAGTACAGCCAATGCAATGGGATGATTTTTTCGAGAAATATACTGGCAGGCGTCCTTCACCATGAACATCTCATCTCGGAGTTGCAACAATGGGTCTCTTTTGTGAAGCTAGCACTAGACCCTTCTCTATGACTGCCTCTTCCATAACATGCGCCATAGGCTTTTGCGGCCTCCACATGAATTCATCACAAAAAAAGTGTGTCATTGACTTCCATCAACACATCCAAAGAATAGCCCACGACCTCCTATAAACACGTCTACAGTCATAATGTACAACGATTGTGAGTTTGGAACCCAAAATAAGGATTGTGCATGATACATCTTATAGATCTACAACCATTTTCTCTGATACCACTTGTTGGGTCCAAGAACCCACAGAGATCACATTCACACAACAAAGAATGAAAGAAATAATGCACAACACATAGTGGCATTCTTCTCTATTTGATCCAATTGTTCATCCATGGCCTTATTCCATAATTCATCCTTGTTGCCCACATCAAAACTGTTTGGTTCAATCGTAGATAAAAGTGCTAGGTGCATTTGTTCTGGTGAATGGATTCTTCTTCTAGTATCAACTCTTGCATCTTTGTTTCTGATAATCTGATCTGAAGGATGATTCTTCTGTACTTGTTTGCTAAGTGTCTTTGGAGTCACTTGTTGAACTTCCTCTTCTACTTATGTCTGATCTTCTTCATCTTCCTCTTCTTCTTCTTCTTCATCTTTTTCTTCTTCTTCATAAAGTTGTTCCACTGATTGATTTTCTTCTTCCTTTGATTCTCGTCCACATATTTCATCAATTGTTACATTGATGCTTTCCACAAATTTTCTCAATATCTTATTGTAACACTTGCATGATTTCCTTATACTTGAGTAACCAACAACTACTCATTTTTCCACATGAGAATCAAACATTCCCATTCTTCCATCTTCTCTTTTGATGTAACATTTTTTTCCAAATATTCTAAAGTTCTTCACATTTGTTGGTCTTCCTTTCCATAGCTCGTAGGGAGTTTTTTCATTGTTTTTTCTGAGCATTACTCTGTTTTGAATGTGAACTATTATATGCACTAAATGTGTCCAAACAATATCTGTCAATTTGGAATCCATTAGCATTGTTCGATCTATTTCCTTTGTAATTAACACCCATAATGTTCCTTTTTCTCTGAACCACTATCTGAACCAATCTATGAATCCATGCTCTTTTCCACTTTCATATCTCTGTCCAAACTTGTTAAGTGTTCTTACAAATCCATCTCTGTCTATACTTTCCAAGACTCTACTACACAATTGTCCATAATGCTAACAAAATTATTACTATACTATCATGAATTCTTCACTACTGCAACTATCAAACTGTACTTTTTCTAACTGACTACTTTGGATATGTCTACTCAAACTCTACAAGATGATCGAAGGATAGTTCTTTGGTCTGTCACAAATATCACATATACTCCCCCTATCTAATCTTCATGTTACCTGGGATTCTCTATGCCGGATGGATCAGAACAATTCCTTGTTTGATATGTATTCATCACCATCTTCATTGGTAGATTCGTCATCTCTCTGAGCTCTGACTTCCTTATGAGTATCGATCATACTTCTACAATCACTAGCTATGTTTCCATAGTTATGAAATTTTTAACATTCAGTGTTACATGGGGCCACATAGGCATTTATTTCTTGAACGTTTCTTTTATAATCCCTGCAATATGCAACCTTATGTCCAAAATTAGTACAATAAAAACAATGACCATAAAAGAAATTTGCATACCTAGGAGTGAATGATCTTCTTTGTGGTGTAGTCCTTTTGAATTTTTGCCTTCACTGATCATGAACATGATTGAAGATTATTTGTGGCTTGAACATGGATGGTCTTCTTGAAGATGTATCTTCAATAGTTTTCTTAGATTTTGCTTGACCATGATTCCTTCCTTTAAGTACTTCTACATAACTCTTTCTATTTTCTTAATTCTTCTTTTTTAGCAACCTAGAGTGCTTCTCTTCATTCTCTATTATGAATGTGTATGTTTTTGTCTCTTCAACGTTCCTTTTGAGCTTGGCAATTTTACTTCTCAATGTGACAACTTCTTCTTCAAGATTCTCAACCTCTTCTTCTTTCTTCATTATCTGAGACTTCATGACTTCTTGTGTTCTTTTCTCTTCTTCAAATTGGATTTTTAATGTGATTATTTCTTCTTAAATTCTTTTCTCTTCTTGACCAAACTCTTCCTCAATTTGGTTTAGATCATTAGTTCTTTATTGAAGATGATCTGTCAATATCTTCTCTCCCATTTCTTCTTCTTCCTTATGTGCTGCTATGTTGGCTTCCAAATACTGCTTTTGATATTCAAGGTTTTCTTCGATCTTTCTAGCTTCTTCTAGATAAGTTCTTAATTTCTCGATGACTTGTTGGGATTCTTAAAAAATGTGAACACTTTTCTTTTGTTTCATCAATTATTTATCGAGTGACTTTTTTTCTTCTCTTTATTTTCTTAGTTCATCTAAAGCAGTAATAAAGTTTTCTTCATAATTGTCTTCTTTTTCAATTAGATTTTCTATCTCATTTCCTTCATGTCATTATATTTCAAGATGTCTTTGTTTTTCATAATTAAAGAAAAACAACATACTTCTGTTGATTATGTACTCTTCATCTTCTAAATTTGTTTGACATGTTGAACATATTTCTTATTGATCTGTACCTGCATCTTCTTTGGAATTTTCTAAATCTGTGATGGGTGAAGAATATATGTCATGTAAATTATACAAAAGTTCTTTGGTTGATGAAAATTTACCAACCTTTTCTCTTACCAGATAAGGTAATCCTTCCCAGATGAAATCCATTACTATTTTTTTATTCTTCTTCAATTCCTTCTTAACTGTAGTCTTTTCCCTTTTTGAGATATCATATCCTGTAATGAATGATAGCCAAATATAATTCCCATGTGCCTGTAAAATACTTTCGGGATTTTGCTCCATATCTCATACTTTAACCCATTCTTGCCATTAAATAGTGGTACTTCATTCTCAAAATAATCCATGATCTCCTTCCAGTGGTTAATTTTATTTCTGAAGGAACCCGCTCTGATAGAAATTGTTGGATTACTGAGAGGGGAGTGAATCAATAATAAAGCAATTTATTCCACTTTAACCATAAAATGCAAGTGTTATATCAATGTAACATTATCATCCAATAGTTGCAGAGTAAATAAACAATGAACAAATGAGAAATCATACACATACACAATACACCATTGTTTTTATGTGGAAACACAAAGCAGGAGAAAACCACATAATTCTTTTTATTATATGTATTTAAGAATTAAATTCATTGGAAACACCAACTTCCTTTGTTTTCCAGCTACAACTATAAGGAGGATCCAATCCCCTAGTTTCTCAGGCTACAGTTTGAGGGAAGCTCCAAATCTCCAATTCTTTGGCTACAGTGAGAAGGAGGATACAACCCCTTATGTTCTCTGGCTACAATTGGAAGGTGGCTACAACCACATGCCCTTTCCCCCTCCAACCACCCTAAAATATAAGTAGAATTATGGAACCATTGTCACACTATCACTGTGAGATATACTGCTGTAAAATTGTACCAATCAACCTGCACCAAATAACCTGTAACAACCTATACCAATAACATGTGCCAACATGTGCCATACATCAACCTGTACCTCAACCTATACCATAAACAAATGTGTCCACCATGCACCAAACCTGTACAAATAACTTGTCACAATAACCTATCCAAACAACCTATCACAACAACATGTCTCATCAATATTATCAACCAAATAAGATATACTCACCAAGATCAATCACCAAGACAACTCTCAACCCTATGCACAATATCACCAAGATATACATCAACCAAGCATAACACAACAACTCATAGTCATCACCAAGATCAATATGTGCTTCTAATAATATACCAAGACAAGTATGCTACATCATCCATAAACCATCTGTCAACAATACTACTAAAAAGTGCCTCCAACCATGTACCAATGATTCATCAACTACTCACCAACTATGACTCATCAAGATGTAGCAACATCATCAACTATACATGTCATGTATGTGCCAACTCATGAACTACTTGTCTCAACCATGTACCCAACATGTACCTCAACCAAAAATACCTCATCAATTTCATCATCCAAATATGATTTGTAACTCTATAATAGACATGGTGTATCTGATCACAAACCTGCAAACATTCCTTAACTTTAACAACAAGAAACTATCATTTTCATCAAACTTTACTTTAGTCTCACATGACTAATTTTGGATTAGTCAACAACCCTAACTTGAATGTACCTGTAATGAATAAAGATTCAAAATTAGTACAAAATGTTATTCATTGTGTTTTATAGAATTCCTCTAGGTTTCACTACTTGGAACCTCTCAGAAAAGGAGTTATAGCAAAAATGGCATACCTTGTGAATTCTAGCTTATTCTATAGAGAGAACTTGTAGAGTGTGCCCTGCACAAAATATTTGTTGTATGGATCTGAAAATGGTACACATAATAATAAAGATTGTCCTCTAACCATTACATTTGGTCTTACTGAATTGGGATCTGTTATGAATAAGTTATGCCGTTTTTACCTGAAACGCATTTTTTATACTAGTTTTAGGACTAGTCACAAACCATAATTTCCACGGAGTGTAAATCCAAATATACAATGACCCACAAGATGGAATTTTTATCACATCTACTTGTATATGTTTCATCAACGGCCTCCATATTTTTATGTCTAAATCATTCTAGAAAAAACATTATTGCCAAAATGGTGGGATGAACTATAAATAACATACCTTAAAAAGCATCATCAAAAGAATTTATCCTCCCTTGAATTTCGACCTTCTTTACTTCACCTTCCCTCTGAAATTCACCTTACATATCCTTTGGTTACCTCACTCACTTGTAGATATTCAATATGCTCAAGTTTAATTAAAATGAGAGACCCGTGCCTCTTATTTATACTTTTATGTAGCTTCCTCAAGGGGTTACCTTCTAATCATCTTAAACCACTTTCCTTATTTTAAGGCTAACCCACTTCTAACCACTTGTCCACTTAATAATTTCTCCATTAACTTTATTATTTAAATAATTTCTTTTTTATCCAACTTGAATTATAGTACACTCATCACTTCACTTTATTATTTAAATAATTTCTTCTTTTCAACCACTTTGACCACTTTAACCTTTTGGGGCTTCTAGATGACTCATGAGGGCTCTCCAACTTCACATGGCCATAACTCTCTAACTGTGAAGAGTTATGTGATGCTCCACATACCATCGGAAATGGCATGACATGTACTATCCATATATAATATTCTTACCTTAAAATATATTAAAAATCATACCATTATACATCAAACAAACTTGGTTCCATTACCCAAACCTTTGTGCTACCAGAATTCGCTACCATACTTTCTTCAAGGGTTGACATCAATGAAAAACAACCCAAACAATCAACCAGTTAATTGGATTAAAACTCAACTTACCCATGTGTCATGATTGGGGCATGTTGTAGTGCACATGGAGGATATAGTGGTAGCATTCAAAATTAACCATGTGTCATGTGAGTACGATCCTGACCTATTTCTCAATTCTAACAACATTTAAGAAAAAAAACTTCAACTATATTCAAATATCAAATACAAGCATTAGACAACCGAGAGAATCATAAAGACCCCAAAAACAAAGTGTTCTTGGTTGTCAATTCATCCCCTAAGAACACTTCTCCTCCTTCATACCGTTCATATTCACAGAACCATTCTCTATGCAGTGTCATATGATAGGATTCTCCTGAGTTTATCAACCAAATATCTTGATCTGACTATGTAATGGTAGATTCCAAGTACACATCACCTCCCTTATCAAGAGTTGTCTTTCTCTCGTTCGACTTCTTCTCGTTGGATCCTATACTGAATTCCATTGCCTTTGACTTCCAACCCCTTTTGTAATGCCCAAATTTACCATATTTCCAACTTCTTCTTGTTGAATAAACATGGTATTTAGAACTACCCTTCAACTTACACTTTCTATCGGAGAATCTTCCTTTATCTCTATTAATTGGTCAACTTCTCACCACTAAAACATCTTTAGTCAATCCTTCCATGTTCTTCCTTCTCATTTATTTTGAAAATACAGATGCAAACATGTCTTCTAGCACTAATGTGGTTTTATTACTCCCTATATTCACAACTAAGTTATCCCAAGATTCTGGAAAAGAACATAATAGTCTACATTTCTCCTCCACGGTGATTTTAATATCCACAGAATATAATTGGCTTATAATCGTATTAAACGCATTTAAATGATCAATCATTGAACTACCATCACTCATCCTCAAAAGAAATAATTTATTTATGAGAAACAACTAATTTACCAAAGATTACGACTAGTACGATATCCCCAACTTGTCCCACATTTTATTGGATGAATCTTCACCTGAGACATTCAGTAGTATCGAATGTACAAGACAAATTCGAATCGTACTCCTTTCTCTTCTCTTGTGTTTCTCCCATTCTTACATCGACATACCCGTCGGCATCGTACCTGGATAGATTGATGTCCATTATTCTATATCTACAAGGATTTCTTCAATTTTAATCTTCCAAAGCTCAAAATTCTTCTCATTGACTTTTTTTTTATCTTTATTCTTTAGCTAGTTGCCATTCTTTAACACAATTCTTTAAATATTTCTTATTTATGAGTCCCATGGATGATTTTAGGGGATAAATTTCACTCATAGGCTAATTTTCCATGGTTTTTCCAAAAACGAGATTTGCTATTTTAAAAATGATTCGCCCAAATTCTATAGGATAAATTTATTTTACCTTAAAAATCGCCAAAATTTTATAAAAACTATATAAAATCCTTAGAAATTTGAATATTTTTACAAAAATATCGTTGAACATTTATAGTTGGCATATGAAGGATTAATAAGATTTGCCAAGGTTTCTACATTTTAAAATAAATTTCCATCCTTAAAATCATCTCTTCTTATGACTCTTACTGAACCTACGGTTTAGATCATATCCAAGTTTTTTAAACCAAGATATAATATCACATGTTAGGAAATGAGACACATTTCCACACTAAACCTAGCAAAAGAGAGGAAGAAAGATATAATCAAGAAAGTAAATGACAAAGTAAACACACAATGCACATAGATTTTTACCATGGAAACCCAAACCGGGAAAACCAACATTTGTTGAGTGTTCTTCTCTCTTGTTGTCTTATTCTTTCAGAACAAAAGGTTACATGTATATCCTTTCTCCACACCTAAGACACAATCGACATCATACCCTCTTGCTTAGATAAGAACAACACTCTAGCCAATTCAACTTACATCTACATGACCAACAACCTCTATGATTACACTCTCTTGGTGATTAGTCATTCATCATCTCAAGATTGATTCTAAAGATTATATTTTACATCATTAGAACACACCTTATTTATAGGATTTACAACAGGAAAAACCCTAAATAAAGGGTGCCCAAAAATGGTTACAGATCCATGTAGATCATTGGCTAAAAATCCCGAGAATCTCAAGATTTTGTTACAGTTGACTACCAAATTAGATTACCATCGACTACTAGTAGACCTTCATTCATTCTTTAGTCGGTTTCCATATTCCCTCATGTCGACCTCTTGTCAGTTGACTTCTTCAACTTACTGTCAATGTCTTTACCATGTCAAACCACCTCGACCTTCGACTTTGACTTTACTCGATCGACCCACCTCGACCTTCGACTTCGACTTTACTCGATCGATCCACCTCGACCTTCGACTTCGACTTTACTCGATCGACCCACCTCGACCTTCGACTTCGACTTTACTCGATCGACCCACCTCGACCTTCGACTTCAACTTTACTCGATCGACCCACCTCGACCTTCGACTTGTTGTTGATCCACCTCAAATTTGACTGTTAATCAATCCAAATCAACTGGACTTTCACTGCAAAGAATATAACAACCCAACACCAAATAGTGGAAAAATGAAATCCTTCAAATTTTGAAAATTTCCTTTCTCGACAAGAAATGATGCAGTCTCTAGTGGCAATTTTGATGTAGCAGGACTATGAATCAATATCTTGAAAGTAGAAATAAAACCATTTTGGACCATGTAAAAATTATATTGGGATTTATGTCTCCATCAAGTTGGGTACTAGATAGAAGTTGGTTCCACCATAAAATCAACATTCATTTCCCTAGAAAAGTCTTCAAATATATGACAATAAGCAATAACATAGACCAAATAATAAGTCCTATAAAATTTTATGGTTTTTCTTAGGACACCTAGATGAAATGATATTTCATTTGAAATGATTCAATCCCATTCAATTATGGAGCCTTCATGAACAAAAAAGTGGATAATGTAAACAATGTATTTTGGCATAGAGGCCACAGACTTTATTTCAATTATTTGGGAAAACATCCAAGCAAACTCTTTGTATGGGTATTTTAGATAACTTACCTCAACCCTAGTGGAATTGTTTTCAATTCTTTTGTTGGTGAGATAATTATCGAGGATATATGCTCCTCCTTGGTGTTTCTTGAGAAATTTGTTTTCTTCCTCATTCTTAAACACCATAATGGGGTTTGGAAGTCACAATATTCTTGCGAATACCAAGGGAGACAAGGATACTGGCAGCTTCCCCTAAATTTGAATAATTGTTATTTCTATGTCGAACTTATCCATGCACCAAAGTACCAATTCTTTGAATTCTTCCACCTTAGGCACACACACAACCAATGTTATACCTAAAATAAAAACCTTATTTGCCTCCTTCTCAACAGGGGGAATATCAAAATACTAGTTATAGGCTGGCAACCACTAGAATTGATGATATTCTCGTCCAAGAGTGTTAAGTGTGTCTCTACAATACAAATATTTTCTTCTACTTGACATGCATTTACACTTGTTTTCCTTTTTACGAATAGGTGGTGCTCCTATTGATACAACCTTTTTACATAATTAAATTTTAATTATTTATTAAATTTACCACGTATTTTCTTGATTATCAATTATTATAGCTCTTATTTCAAAGTTGCTAGTTTGCATGGTCAGACATAAATTTATTAAAAATCCTTTACGAAATATTTTCCACCTAATAACGATATTTAGGTTCACATAAGTGGTGGATAATGTGGTAGAGGGGAAGTAAATTCCATCGAGAATCATGATGTGATGTCAGGAAATAGGAAAAATGGTTAAGTATGGAAGTGCAAAGTGAGAAATCGAAAGTGCAATATGATGAGTGTAGGCATGTGGGTTGTGGGAGTGTGAGCATAGAGAATCAGAAATATAATAAGGAGGGACTCCCATATCCACAATGGTGAAATATACTAAGTATAAGAAAAAATCGATTCGACAGGTTGTGGAAGTGGATGAGTCATTCTGGAGGATGCTAGTTTGTGGGTTGTGGGACTCGAGAAAAGAGTATATGTAATGGTGTTAAGAACCAAATACCAATATAGCATAGAAAAACCTCAGAAAAATTACTCAACACCTTGAAAAAGAGATAATTTCAAATAATAAGCCTCTTCGAGGGGGAAACCTCCTTTTACCCCACATAAATGTTCAAGTACAAGATGATTCAAAATGAAAATGTCTCCTTGGTATATATAGGAGACTAGGAGGTATAATTACAACTAATGGCCAAAAGCCGACATAAATAAAATAACATTACTAATATAGNTCCTTTTACCCCACATAAATGTTCAAGTACAAGATGATTCAAAATGAAAATGTCTCCTTGGTATATATAGGAGACTAGGAGGTATAATTACAACTAATGGCCAAAAGCCGACATAAATAAAATAACATTACTAATATAATATGCCCCAATTAAGGGGTAATGACCCAATATTAGGGCTTAACATGCCCCTCCCCTTGAGACAAGTGTTGTCCGCAATGCTTGAGTAACTATGGATGCTTCTATATAAAAGACTCATCTTCCCAAGTGGAATCTTCAGCCAATAGTTTCCTCCATTTAATGAGATACTCTGAAATGGATCTATTCCTCGGCTGGCGAATTCTTGTGTCAGTGATGG